>JAQQZY010000017.1:28972614-28984388 GCA_030068375.1 Ostorhinchus rueppellii | reverse complement strand
CGCCGTATCAATTTTTACGAAAGGCCAATTCGCTAAGATTCGGAGACGAATTCACGCGAATCCGTATCAGTGGGGACAGGGCCTCAGACTGTCTTCCACTTATAGTTATTGTAGATCATTCATTTATCAGACAGGGGTAGTTGTTTATTTACCTGGTTGACTAGTTTCAGCTACTTCCTGTAACCTTCATCAGAAGCGTCACATGATGTTACTGTGACGCATCTTACAGGCTGCTCAGGTTCAGGAAGTAGCTGAAGCTAGTCAAGCAGGTAAATAAACAACTCGCCCTGTCTGATAAATGAATGATCTACAATGATACCAATATTGTTTTGTGTATCTACTAAACTCTGCAGAGACAGAGTAGAGTTCATTTTACTAGTGGTGGGAATTCTGCAAAATTTGGTATCGATCCAGTATCAAGTAAATGCAAGGCTAGTATTACCGATACCAATACCAATACCAATACTTTTCATTTACAAAAGCAGCTTATTTACTTTTTCATGTACAACAATGCATTATCATTCAGTGTAGGCTGTGCACCACGACTATCCAGAATTGAATGAAAATAGGCCTAAAGAAATCATCATTTGCACAGTTAAGCAATTTTGTAATTTTCCTCTTAATTAGTTGCCATAACGACCACAGCCAAAAACGGGACCAAAAAAACCCCAAAACTTTTTATTTACTATTTTATGAAAATATTAGAGAACTGAGAAATGTTTTAAATTAAACAATTCGTTTTTCACTGAAGGGTTTCAGTTTGAGTTAGACTAAAAAAAACAACTTGAAAAGCCTAGAGAGAGTAGCAGTAGGTAGTGTAGCAGGCAGAGGGGAGGAGCAGAGTGAGCGAGCACACCGTTATAACCGACAGTAGGCTGTGTGGAACTGAACGTAGAGGAGACAAACTGAAACCTGAGGATCAGTTCCATCGCACAAGTCAATACTGATACCAACATAGTATTAACAGTATCGGTACTTAGTATCGATCCGCCCACCACTAAATTTTACCCAATTTAAATGATTAAGTAAGAGTAAGAAATGTGAGGTATATATAACCCAATTTATTTGAGCGTTTCATTGTTTTTTAGTTCAGTTATTTTCTACTCACAATAGGGAATTAAATCTACCCAAAAAAGTGAATTTAAATTACTACCTCAGATTTATTGGATAAATTCTATATGTTGTTTTTTACAGTGCAAAACTAACAAAAGGACAATAAAACCAATCCAATGGCGGCTAAAATTCATGGAAGACGCAAATCTACAAAGATGATACAGTAGATGCAGCTCAGATGAGGGTTTTCTTTCCCAGCCAAGTACAGCTTGGTTTTTTGGCTGCACTGCGCTAAAACAACACCTGATAAGACTGCAACAGCCTGGAAAATCAACACAAGTGATGTAATTACCAAAAGGACACGCAAGTCTCAATGTTCAGCAGAGGGGATTGTTCACATAAATGGTTTGAAAAGATTTAATTCTCCTAAACACCAACATCCAATTGTTTGTTTCTTTGTTTGTTTTTTGAGCAAAAGGAAAAAATGAAATAATTCATGCATACAAAGAGCCAATGGCAGAGCAGGTACACAAAGTATTTTGTAAATTTAAGGAAAAAAAACAAACAAAAACAAAACACACACACATGTATAACAAAACAACATTTAATAAGTACAGCTCAAAAAGGAGTCGGAAGAAGAAAACATATTAAATCCCACCCCCTCTCCCATTTATACAACTTAAGACATTAAATTAGCTTCATTAATGATATTCAATATGTGGGGATAAAACAGTAAATTATAGGGCTCATGTGAGTAAATATTTAGTCAAAGTGTATAATCTTTCATGGAAAAGCAGCTGTGTATAAGCTCTATGTGTGACATTTGGATGTTTAAAAGGATCTAACTTCAGAAACACAGTATAATATTCATAGTTCTGTTTTTATTAGTGTTTAATCGCCTGAAAATAAAAATTTTATTACCTTTATAATGAGTCATTTATATCTACAGTGGGAGCAGTTCGCCTCCACAGAGTCAGCTGTGTTCCCACAGTCACTCAGAGTGGACTTCCTCTTCTTTTTTCAGTCGCAGTGGCATTCAGGGTTAAGGTATATTATCAACTAAGTGTGGGCCCGAATTCATACACAGTAAAAAATGCAGCGTCAATATTTCAGAGTCAAACTATTTTAGCTTAGAATATTTTTCACTCTATAGGGACTAAACCAGCTCCAACAATAGAGTTAAAAGTCAGTGTAAAGTTCTACACAGATGCAGTGTAAAATTCAACTCTACAGAGTGATGATTAGTGCTAGTCTACTGCATTGCATTGTGGGTACTGGACATTTTACTCATTGTGTTCTATTTTATGTGCAGGGGCTCAAGGGGGGGTTTGTGTTCATGTTTATTTAGGTTCATGTGTCTGTTTTACTTTATATATTTTATTTTTAATTAATGTGACACCATTAGTCAAACCTGTAGCAGAACAACGACAAGCCTGATTACCACTCTGAAGTTAGAATTGCATTAAAAGTGGGGAGAGCTTTGATATGTCAAAGTAAGAGCCTATTTTAGAGTGAATGAAACCCATAAAGTTAATTTACACCCTTCATGACCCCCACCTTGGTGACCTCTGCAATTCTACACTGTTTCAATATAAATGTACTCTGAAACACTGACAGTGCTAATATTCGACACTACACACTGGTGTTGTGAAATTTCAACACTGAGCTGTATTGATTAGTGTTAAAATTTTACTATAGAGAAAGTTGGCCCAACTCTGTTATAGTGTTAAGCACTTAACACTTTCAAAAGTGTACTTTTGACACTGTGTGCTGTGGACTAATATAGACACTTTAAAAGTGTTGAAATTAAGTCTCACAGTGTTGAATTTACACTGCTGATTTTGCTGTGTGTGCTCTATATAAACTGTAAATGCTCTGCTTGGGTGTGAATTCTTCATGTTGCTAACAAACAAACAAACCAACCCATAAACCCTGGCAAAAACATAACCTCCTTGGCGGAAGTAAATTTAAGAAATACAAGACTCACTGTAATTGTTGCCGTCACTGTCTTGTAATGTAGAAATGACCAAAAATAGTCACTTGCCAGATCAAGAAAATTTACATAGAGAGAAAGAAAAATCATTTGGGACCTGCTAGAAAGCTAGTTCTGGATGTTTATGGATTAAAATACTCGGTGGTGTGTGTTACACCAGCTTGTATTTTAAAAAAAAAAAGAGTTATGTGGAAAGATGCAGGAAAAGGAGGTTTCAGACGCTTTACAGCTTTTACCACATGCATGCCATTTGATGCAGGCTGACCCTTTCAGCATCCTCATTCTTGGATAATCCCCAGAACACACTGTTTATAATTTCTCGCTGAACTATTATCTAAATAAATAGTGCCTATGAAAGCAGCCGACAGCAGCGTCTGTGTCTTATCCAACATATTCACAACAAACACCTCCAGGGGTTGATTTTGTTTTAAATGTCAATAGCTGTGGGGATGAATTAAGCTCCATTTACCTCTGGGGGGGGGGGGGGAGAGCAGATAAAAGCAGAATTAAAACTGGAGACCATTAGTGTACGTGACATTTCAATGTCAGCCTTGAAGATTTTAACAGAAACACTGACTTTTGATAATCGCTGTGTTTATCAATTAATCTGTAATCAAATAGCCCGACAGCCGTGGTCTTCCACTGACATGCTCATGGCCTCCTTAAAATATAACTGATCTGCTTCTCCTCCCCCCAGCCCTGCCTTCCATCACACTGTAGACATCCACTCTCTTTAATGACTATGTAAATATTCCACTGCAGTGATACTGTGTGTACAATCCTCGCAGCTTTGATCTGAAGCGGCTGCGAGAGGAGAAATCTTTCTGGTAGATCCTCTTGTCACTGCCATTCTTCTTGCATCCTACTCTGTAATTTTTCTTCCCTGGAATGGCAGATTGATTTCCGTACTGCCATCCATCTGAAATTAACTACAGTGACCCACACGGGGACAAAACGAGGCTGAGAGACTTTAATTACCTCTGAGCACAAAGGCAAGGACAGGGCATTTCATCACAGTTTGACGTCTAAATCTCCTCCATGACTCCTTCCATCCTTCGCCATAAGTTTTCATGCCTATCCTTTCGCACTGGGCTCATATGGATTATCGTTTGGCTCCGTGTGTCCTGGGGGGGCTTTAAGCAGTGCCTATAACAGACTCCCTCACCTGTTGTTGGTTGTTGGTGTGGTGCCATGTAAAGTGGTCTGCGGCCATTGAAACTTGTTCACAGCATGTCAGAACAAGGACACTGACAGGAGGTCAGGTTTTCAATGGCATGCAAAGATGGAAAATATTCATGCAGCTTGCATTTGCGGCATTAATTTCCATTAGTAATAAATTAACTCTTTAAATGAGTGATATTTAGCTTTTTAAATGGAATTGTGCATTTTAAAACATTTCCCTGCACAATAAAAGACAGAATTCATATTTCAGTCAAACTATTTTAACCTAGATAGAGGATTTATAACTCTATGGAGAGTAAACCAGCTCTAACAATAGAGTTAAAAGTCAGTGCAAAGTTCTACACAGATGCAGTGTAAAATTTAACTCTCCACAGTGATGATAAGTGCTAGTCTACTGCGTTGCATTGTGGGTACTGGACATTTTATTCATTGTGTTCTATTTTATGTTCGGGGTTTCGGGGGGGGGTCAATGTTTATTTAGGTTCATTTGTCTGTTTTACAACAAGTCAAACCTGTAGCAGAACATTGACAAACCTGAGTGTCGCTGTGAAGTTATAATCGTATTGCAAATGGGGAGGGCTTTACTCTTCCAAAGTAAAAGCATGTTCTAGGGTAAATGAATCCCATAGAGTGAACTTATGTCCTTCGTGACCCCCACCTTGGATACCCCTGCAATTCTACACTGTTTCAATATAACTGTACTCTAAAACACTGACAGTGCTAATATTTGACACTACACACTAGTGTTGTGAAATTTCAACACTGATCTGTGTTGATTAGTGTTAAAATTTTACTATCGAGAGAGTTGACCCAACTCTGTCATAGTGTTAAACACTTCCAAAAGTGTACTTTTGACACTGTGTGGTGTGGACCAATATAGACACTTTAAAAGTGTTAATTTAAGTTATTAATTAAGTTTTTAAATTAAGTTATTAATTTAAGTCTCGCAGTGTTGAATTTACACTGCTGATTTTGCTGTGTTTGGTCTATATAAACTGTAAATGCTCTGCTTGGGTCTGAATTCTTCATTCATTCAACTCCACAGGTCCATCTTCAACACTATTTCTGAGTAATGACACCAGAAAGGTGATTTTGAATGCCAGCTCTTTAAATGGAAATGAGCCACTTCAGGCCCCACCCCCTCCAGGTTGTTGGCTGTGCTGCTCTGTCCTGTTCAACCAACAACTGAACATTTCAGGTCATCAACTTGAAGTTTGGACATATTTTCATTTTTTACTTCAACCACTGCTGCTGATAAACAATTATGTCGTACTCTGGGAAATATGACCTTATATGGGCAAATGTCATGACGTAACAAAGTAAGAAGGAATTAAAACAGGTTATAGAAATCCACTTGATTTTTGCCAAAATGAATATAAAGATCGCAGCTGCTGGAGAGTTCAAATTCAACCCTTATGAACTATTAGGGTCCAAATACACAAATAAATGAACCAAACACTAATAAAAGTGGGTTTGGGTAAATATGAACCCTTTAAAACCTGACGTGTCATCACTGACGCACCCTGCACATGTGCAGTTTGGATGGCTGTAACTCTTTCACTGTTTGTGTCACTGAAAAAATTGGAACAGTTTCTGAAACCTGACACTTTGTACTTTATATCCTTTATTGGGTCATCATAGTCATTTCACTCATGCCTGTACTAGAAACAGGAGAAGAAGCTGTTTTAGCAGAATTTTAACATGCAGTAAATTATAAATAACTGCTAGATTTTGAAAGATCTTGAAAAAAAAAAAACGGACTCACCCACAGCATATTTTCTAACCTTTTCATTGTTAACTAGTTCAGTTTATTTCAGATACAAACATAAGTCAAAACATAGGGAAAAAAACTAAACAAGCCAAAAATGTAAAAAAGAAAAAAAAACAAAAAAAAAAACAGGTGTACTATTTTATGCTCAGGGTTTAAAGGGTTCAAGGAATAATGTATAATATTTCCAAAGCAACGAACCCTGTTTGCTGACTTACATATTAATGTTATATTTTAAATATCTCCATCAGTGAAATCTTCAGTTTTATCCATTTGGTCGTTATATTTCCTTTTACCTTGTCAAAAACAGACATGACCTATATGTCACTGAATGTGCTGCGAATAAAACTGTAACACATAACCTCATCTCATCTACTGTATAAACACTGTTTCAGCTCTGATTTTCAACTGCAGTGCTGGTAAAACAACTCCCACGATCCCAAGCTACTTCACAACCTCCTGTACAAGGTCTTTAATTATTCGTTGGATTGTGAGCCCCGAACCCCTAGTGGCGGAAATTATACAGTGCATTTAATTTGCATTTTTTACTATTCAAATCATGTTCCTCTTACTTGTAAAATGTTGTTTCTTTCCACCGAAGGGATTTTTAGCTGTGGTTCTTACGCTTTATTTTCAGCTCATTGTTAGAGCCATAAAATTATTTAGGTATAGTTTTGCATATTTTGCCTTGACTTTAAGGATCATGTTATGGATTTGCATGTAATCTTTTTCTAATATTAATTTAGTGTGATATTTGTAAATAGTCAAACAGTCTGTGTTCTATTGGTTTTGTCCTGCTGCCATAAGCTCTGACCCTCTGCTGTAAAATGCAGCTAAGTGTCGTAAAAATGATGTGAGGTCACCAAGAAAGCACATGTTCATTTAAGCAGGACAGGGAGCGACAGTATTTCTGACCATCATTATCATCATTTTATTGCTGTTTAGTTCATGTTGAAAGGTAATTCGGAGGAAAGCTTTAACTGTCAATAGGGATGGGAACTGAAAACCGGTTTCCAGTACTCCTTGGAATAGTTTCCCTGCCTGCTTAACAATTCTACTTATCGATTCCGCCTTCTTTGCGCATGTACGATGACGTCATGTTTTAGTCAGAACATAGCCTACACGGTGTTGAAGCAGAACCGGTCTAAACAGATGACACCAGGTCCACTTGGAACACAGTCAAAGCTTCCATTTCTTCCAAAGGGTGGAATCCCTCCAATCTGCTCCAACATTTGTCCACATGTGATTCATTAGATTTGCTACTTAGCACTTAGCGGCTTACGTACCGACAGGACGTCATCCGGGCCCAGTTCCGGTTCCGGTGCGGGCAAAAGATGTCTGTGGCAACCCGATCTGAGTACCTGTCGGATGTGAGTCGCGCAAGTGCAGTACATGCAGAAGTGAAATGTGCATGCGCGGATATACGACGTTTTTACGACTGTTTTAAGTATCTACCTGATGTGAGTCGCACATGCACAAGAGGTTCAGCGGGGATTTCAAATTTATTAGTCGTTATGTTGATGCTCACCTTACTATCTCAGCGACGAATCAAACTATTTTCTCAAATAATTTGGTGAGAGGATATTCCTGATGTGCCGTACTTAAAATGTTTCCAAGTTGTAATGGTGCATGCAAGACGATTATTAATCTACTGCCATACAACGGAGAATATTGAAAACGTGTTCATAATCTCACACATTCACGCACACGGCAGTTCACAACAACTTCGCTTCTAGTAAATGTATATCTTTAAAAAAATAATAATAAAAACTTCGCTTCTACATCCAGTTCCAGTTACGAATTTGTTACTTTACACATGCGCGACTCACATCGACAACCTGTTGTCGTAAAACGTCTCATAAATCCGCGCATGTGCGTTTTAATTGTACTGCGCTTGTGCGACTCAGATCCGACGGGTACTCAGATCGGGTTGCCACAATGGCGTATCCCCTAAAATATAAGTTTCTGAAGGCAGGAGAAAGGAAATGAGTTGTACAACAACGGGAGATGGGCCGAGTCGAAACGGTTCCACAGAGTAGAAATGCGGCAATGAAGGAATTAGTAAAACGCCTTTAGTTTCACTTTCACTGTACACCCCAGTCCCCTCCCCCAAACCTGGCGTCATCTGTTCTTATTATTTCAAATAATGACATAATAATAATAATAATAATAATAATAATAATAATAATAATAATAATAATAATGTACAAAACATTTGTACGTACTGTATGTTATATTTTTTCTGTAGAGATGGAAATATAAAAGACTGTTAATACAAACATACTTTTTTTTTCCCTCACCCAATGAGAATTGATAAGGAATCGGATCGATAAACAAAATCAATAATGGAATTAAAATCGTTAAATTCTTATCGATTCCCATCCCTAACTGTCAACTTGATTTTTGTAACTTTTTAAATTTTTCTTTTTTCTGGGAATAAAGAGACAGATCGCTTTACAATCCGCCTGCCCTTTTTTGTCTTCCTTGTTTTGGATTGTACTTGGAACGAACGATTCAGAAAACTTCACATCCTGCAAGAAGTGGCAAAGAAGGTTTTGGGTTCTTTGTGCCCACTACACTTATGTAAGCCGTCTAAACCCATTTCTGGAAAAGTTGGAGTGTTTTCTAAAACACAAAAAAATACCAACTACAGTGGTGGAAAAAATTATTAGACAATCAAAAATCATTAAAAACAATGGTTATACCAGGGGTGTCAAACTCATGTTAGTTCAGGGGCCACATACAACCTGAAGTGGGCCGGATCATTAAAATAATAACATAATAATATATAAATAATATCAATTCCAAAATGTGTATGTCTAACATCTATGTTTTACAGAGAAAAAAAGTAAAATTATAATATCAAAATGTTTACATCTACAAACTATCCTTTAAGAACATGTCAAAAATATGAAAAATCATCAACAAAAGGGAGTGAATTTTAACACTTTATGCCACTATTTGGCCTCAGTTTCTCATTTTCACACGTTCATTATAACTGACAGAACACAGTGGATCTACCAATACACAAAATATTTAGTAACAGGCAGAATATTGGAAAAATTACACTTACTTCTCTTAAAACATTTCAGGTTGTTCACATTTTTTGTAAAAGGCCAGTCTGTAAATGTAAAAGTATTTGTATAATTTTACTATTTTTTAACACTAAAACAAAGATAAATACTTGTTTTTCATTTTTTAAAATAGTTTATTATGGTGGTATTTTACTGGTATGACCCATGTTAGATTGAATTGACCTAAAATAATTTTAATGTCTGTGATTATTCATATCTTCAGTGTAATTTTTGTATTTAACTAACTCATCCCGCGGGCCGGGTTGGACCCTTTTAGCGGGCCAGTTTGGGCCCCTGGGCCGCATATTTGACACCCCTAGGTTATACAATCAAGTCCTAACTCCTAACTATGTGTATCATGTGACTAAAACAGACAGAAAAGAAAACATGACATATCTAAAAGCATTGTTTTTGACAGTAAAATACTATAACAATTGATGTAAAAACTGAAGTGATTTTGGTTTTTTTGAAGAAAAACCATGAAAAATGGATAGATATCAGCTCTGAGATTAAACTACTATGAACTATTTTTGTTGTTTTCATTATATTAGTCCATACAAATGTACCTTTAGTTGTACCAAGCATTAAAATGAACAAGGGTGGTCTAATATTTTTTTCCGTAACTGTGTGATCATGTCGGTATATTCCCACAGTAACATGACAGTTTCTCACATGTTGCCATTTCACAGCTTGAAAAATCACACTTTCCTCAGTGTTTTGCAGCCTTCCTGGATATTTTCATAATATTATGCACGGTACATGGCAAAAGCACTGAAATTCTTCGCATTTTTACACAGAGAAATATTGTTTTTCACTGACAATAGACTTTTTGGCTTGTAAAACAGGCGAAGTACAGGTGTTACTGATGTCATTAACTGAGGCGCTGTAACATTATGTCGCCTTAGGGGGACATTCCAGTGAACCAGAATGCACATTTCTCTGGCTTCATACTGATACAGCTAAATGGGATGGAGTCATGATTCCATTGACAGCCGTGTGTTTTCTGCCTTAAAGCTGCAGGAGCTGAAATCAGGGTGAAAAAAAAAAAAAAAATTCATAATATAAAAATCCGCACTGTCCTCCTGCAGCTCTTTCCTCTCAGTCAAAAAACTAAATATAGAGTAGATGTCATTTCAGAGGCTCCATGTTGAGACACACCATAGAGCCGAACTGCCACAGACATAATCTAATCATCAATAGGTAATTACAGATGTCAATCATATCCATGACCCTCCTACTTGTCAGAAAATGCCTGTGATTAGATTAAATGAGGGCTGGATTCTCTATCTCTAGAAAGGAAATTATGGACGTTTTGGCCAATTATGCTGAAAACTATCAGGCACTGCAGCTTTAACGCGTCAAAATGTCTGCTGTGAAAAACATCCCTTCTCTGAAGTCTAGCATGAAATGTTGAGCCACAACCCATTAACTGCAAAGACGAAACCTTGGGTTGATGCTTATTTTATGTCCGATCATGATAATACGACAACATACAGTATACCTCCATATAAACATTTCAGCCTTTATATGTCAGGGAAAATACTTTATTTGTGCTTCTGTAAGTTAAAGGAGTGATATTTGTTTTTGTTTTTTTTAATGGAATCATGCATTTTAACCCTTTCATACATGAATTATGAGTAATGAGTATTTAGTCAAGATTTTTTTTTTTTTGAGTCTTTTTATTCCTCCTTAGGCATAAAAAAAAAACAATGTGATTGAGGGGTTGTTTTTTTTTCATGTGGTTACAAAAATGTCCACCCAGCTACATTTAATTTTTGAAGCATAGAAACGTGTATTTAAAACCCAATAGCAGGAAGTGATATGAAAACAATGAAATAAAAACATTTTTAATGCAGTTTTACTCTTATTTTAACACATTCTAACACTAGTTATTACTCACTTCATGGAGATAATATGAAAAAAAAAATCTGTTAATTATAGTCTAACATTGAACAATTGATTCACTCAAACATGTTACTGCAGATCAGATTTATGAAGAACAGCAAAGTTCCAATAATGATATGAATCGCAGTGTTTGGGATGATGCATAAGTGTCCACTGTGTTGGCAGATATGGAACTAAAACAACAAAATCCATGAATATACAAGAGAACAGCTTTGAATTACTGTCCACTGTAGTGACCACAATGCATAAAAGGGTTAAAACATAAACTGTAATCTGCTTGGGACTGAATTCTTCCTTCATTAATTCAACTCCACAGGTCCATCTTTTTTAGGGTCCTCCCATGACATTTTTTTTTTCATTTTCTTAGATATGCGACAGATGACTAGAACAGCACTCAGAGAGCGCAGATCTCCACCAAGGTAGTGTTTGTACTTTTTTTTTTGGTAATGTTTGTACTTTCCTCCACTAGATGGCACTGAATAACCTCATATGTAGCTCTGTGCCACCATGCCCTATCTTGCAATGATAAAGAATCCTTTTTTAAAAATTCCTGGATCCAGACGGTGATCCGGATTGCTTCCAAAATTTAATCATCTCTTCCTTGGCACAGAGCGAACATATCCTGAAAATTTCATCAGAATCCATTAAATAACTTTTTGAATTATGTTGCTAACAAACAAACAAACCCCGGCAAAAACATAACCTCCTTGGCGGATAATTTGTCTAATTTGTCATGTGTTGTCATATTTTGATCTATTTTTATGACAAGTACTTTTTGTTGGGTATATTATATCAGGTA
>JAQQZY010000017.1:28867406-28884717 GCA_030068375.1 Ostorhinchus rueppellii | reverse complement strand
GCCACTTCAAAAAGATATTGTTCATATATTATATTTAACGTTAAACCTTTAACAGGATTACTACTAAACATACAAATGTGTTCTCATTATTTTAGTTTCTTTAGGTTTATCCTATTTAAAAAAAAAACATCCTGAATTTACTCCACAATTAATTTTAAGTGTCTTATTTTACTTTTTCAGTTTTTTCAGCTGCGAAATGTAAATGCAAAATTTTGTGTTTTTTCTTTGAATAGTTGCCCAAGATGAAGATCATCCAACCTGTCTGCGTAAGTTACACTAGAAAAAAAAATGCCTTCATTTGTCTGTAAATATTACATTTACACTATTTGAATTATTGAGATCTGGGTTTAAATATATCATCCCTTTCCTGGTGACTGTTTATGCAGTGGCTAAACGGTACAAGACCCTGCACAAGTACGAATACCAATATGAAGCTGAATCCCTGAACACCATCACTGGAGCCTCACAGCTCAAAAATGGACCCAAGGCTTCTTGCATGGTAAAAACAACACCTTAATATTGTCTTTGCATATTATAGTAATTCAAGCAGAACAAAAAATAAAATACAAAATGACCTCTTCTCACAGGTTGAAATCGAAGTGCCGCAGACTTGCAGTTTCATTGTACGCATCAAAGGCTGCAGCCTGAGCGAGGTGGCCGAAATGGACGCAGGGGGCAACCCTGTGTTCAGACCTGCACCAGGCTCAGACGCTTTTGCTGCTGAAATGGAGAAGTATGTCATTCCAGGAAGTGGAGAGTCTTTGAAATGTCATAGGATGTTTTTTAAAGATTTTGCACCACTAAATATTAATTATAAATGAATAGTTAATAATGGCCTGTCTTCTTGTAGGTACCCCCTGAAGGTTGTGGTTGAGGGTGTGTACGATGTCAAACTGTACCCTGAGGAAGGCGAGACAACAACAATCCTGAATGTCAAGAGAGGCATCATCTCCGCTCTGGCTGTGCCTCTGGTGGAGGAAGATAAGAACAAGTATATGGTAATGCATCATCCCTTAGTGTCCACAACTGCACTAAAATAGCAAATGAGTTGAGACTGTGTCTTTATGTACATAGAGTTGCTTTGATTTTACTTTTTTATACATTTTTTTTTATTATGTCTTGTATTTATACTTTACTAGAAATAACATTTACTGGCAAAGAATTCCTTGTATGTGTTTATGTCCTCGGAGTTTATTCTGATTCTAAAAACTATCTGTATCAGCAACATCTAGACACTGTCTGATATGATATTAACAGTTTGGTGTTGAGTCAAAAATGATTAATTCCTCCTCTAATTGTTCACTTCAGCCCACTATTCACGGCATGTGCAAGACCTACTCCACTGTCAACGTAAGAGAGGACATTCCAACCGACATCAGCCTGCAGAGGGATCTGTCCAGATGTGACAAATTTGTCCCAATGAAGGACTACACCAGCCCCCTGGCAGTTTTCTCTGGCATGGTAAGTATGATAATGGCACCAAAACAGAGCAAGTCTTGGAAGGGGGGGGTTAGAAAATATCGGTTCTTCAATATATCATGATATTTCATTTCACAATACTGTATCGATATTAAAAAAAAAAAAAAGTGTATCGATATTTTAAGGTATTTATTCAAACGCAGATACGGTGCAGGTTTGTTTTTGGTTTTCTTTCTTGTTTATATTTTATTTTTTAAGACTATTTTACTAAATAATAGTTATTTAACGCATCCTAAAAGCACTTTTGAGCACATCTGAGAGGCAGATGTTTCTTCCTTTGTTGGGAGTGAATAAAAACAATCTTATGAACTAATAGAATATGAACATTTGAGCAGGATCTTAAACTGTAATGACTGTAAAATATAATTTAAGTTTTAACAGAAGAACATTTTGGGATGTCGCATCAGATCCTGCTGTGATCAAATAAAAATGTGTTTAGCGTTTGTGCATATTTCTGGTGTGATTAAATTCTTCAAGGAAATAATCATTTATAAAAGAGAAACAAACAAAAAATTGCCTTTTTAACAGTATCATGATATAGCGTATTGAGATCCTAGTATTGTAATTTGAATTGTATAGCCAGATTCTTGCCAATACACACCCCTAGTCTTGGATAGCTTTGTCATGAGAAAGCAGCAAGAAGAAAAAAAAAAAAAAATCAATTCAAGAGTAAGTGGCAAATAATTGAGCTGTAATAGAAATCTAGAAAAAAAAAAAAAGACTCTTATGGGATACTTATGGGCTTTCATTTATAAATATGTATGTATTTGCAGCACTACCCTCTTGCCCAGCTGGTCAGAAGCTCCCAGACTTGCAACTACAAGTTTGACAATGAGAAGAAACACATGATCTCTGGTTCCTGCACTGAGAAACACATGCTGATCCCCTTCTCTCACAAGTAAATCAAACTTAACTTTGGACTCTGTACAATTCTACTGTGGGCATAGTGATCTGTCTTGTACAAAAGCTCTACAGTACTTTCAATTCAGCTTTGTTTCTCAATAGGGGAGAATTTGGAGTTACCAACATGGGAATGCAACAAATGACTCTGATTGAGGTGACTCCTCACAACGACAGAGTCTTCGACCACAGTAAGACGCTCACTTCTTCTTCTATTGTCGGTGCTTATTGTTAGATTTATACCTGAGAGTCAGAAAATACTCATTCACTCAATCATTCTGTTATTTTATCACAGGCGACATTGTCAAGGGTCTCAACATGGAGGATGTGGAGGACAAGACTGTGACTCAGGACAAGGACGCAGCTCTGACTCTCCTGCGTGAACTCGATACTCTGCCTGAGACTGAAGGCGAGAAGAGGGCCCACCTCTTCCACCAACTCGTCAAAATGGTCCGCGGAATGAAGGCCGAGACCCTGAGCCCTGCAGTTCCTGAGGCCCTTGAAGTGTCCCGTGTCCTGACCTACCAGGTTCTGGCCCAGTGCGGAACCCCTGAGTGCAGCAGCGCCATCATGCAGATCCTCAGAACCTTCGACAACTCCGCACCAGCAGTTGATACCGCTGTCTTTGCTATGGGTCTTGTGTCCAATCCTTCTGCACTCCTGATCAATGACATGCTTGAGATGGCCAAATACAAGAACAGCAAGCCCATCATGTACGCTCTTAGCAACGTGGTCAAGAGGTGAGTGAATTATAGCCAACTCTATTAAATGTAGAAGTGAATTATATTTTGAGTACACGGATTAAACTTCATGACCAACTCTGCTGAAATACCCTTAAACTGCACAAAAAGAAAGTGCAATTCAATGCGATTACATTTTTCACACTTTTTCATGCTCACAAAATGTATCCAATCAGTGCATCCTTACTTGTGATGTTCCTGTGAATAAAATAAGCTTCACATGCTTTACATTTTAATTCCAGGTTTTACAAAGCAGAGGGCAAAATGATCCCTGAGACTCATGCTGTTGCTGAGTTCATGGCCAGCCAGTTGGGTGACTGCACCGGTGACAAAGACCAGACTTTCATGACTTTGAGGGTAAGTGTCCAACACAATGTTTCAAAACTGAAATGAATAATAGAGTTATTAGGATATAGTATGTATAGTATAATATGTATTAGTAGGAATAGTATAAGCCATTGATTCCCAAAGACAAGTAGGTTACAAGACATTGGTTGGTTGAATTATATTAGAGCCCTTAAGTAGCTGGGATAGGCTTCATGCGACCCCCGTGACCCTAGTGAGGATAAAGCGGGTTCAGAAAATGAATGTATGAATGATTTATATTAGAACCACAGAGCAACAAAAGACAAATATTTTTGTTAATTTATGAAACATTTAAAGTGTGGTATGTTCTTGTATTATTCTTTTTCTTTAGTGTCAAAAAATTAAATACTGACAGCTATTTAGTGACATTAGAAATATATTTGATAGTAAAATTATAATTGCTAATTACCAAAGTCCAGATAAAATTAAGTATAATCTTAAAATTATTTACATTTTTGAAGGTGTGCTTTTTTGTAAGCTAATTAACTCTAACCGGAGGAGGAAACTTATAATATATTCAAATTATTTTTCAAAAACCCTTCTTTGCCTTATTAAAGGTTATTGGAAACATGGCTCCAGCTGTGGTTCCTGCCAGTCCTGCACTCAGAGCTGCTGTGATGCAGTGTGTGAGCGAACCTGCAGCCTCCATGGCTGTGCAGCAGGCTGCCATCCAGGTGTTCAGACTGACCGCCGTCCCTGAGGAGGTAAGACAAATCATTTCATTAGTTGCTTACAATGATGCAAACCTTTATTTTTTTCAACATTCTCAGACTATTTCTCTTTTTGACCACAGAGCAGAGAGGCTCTCATGCAGGTGGTCTTGGAGGGTGCTAGCCCCGTGCAGAAGCGCATTGCTGCATATCTGGTACTCCTGAAGGATCCAAAAGAGACTGAACTGGCCCAGCTGGCTGTTGCCTTGCCCAATGAGCAGGAGACACAATTCAAGAGCTTTGCGATCTCCCACATCACCAACATTTTGTCCTCAACTGAGCCTGAGACCGCTGAGTAAGCAAAAAGCTACAACTGATTTGTATTTCATTTTTAAGATTTGTTGTCATTATTAGCTCACTTTTTGTGGTTGAACCGTTCATCATGTTTTCTCTTTCTCTTCCACAGACTGAGACAGAGGATTCTAAATTCTCTGCAGGATAATGAGATCGGTCCAACTATGGATCCCTCCAAGTTCTCTCGTAACTACAAAATCGGTTCCGTGGAAGGCAACATGATCTTTGAGGGTTCCAGCTACCTGCCCAAGGAGGTCATGCTCGACATGACTCTGAAGGCATTTGGCTATGACGTTGACATGATGGAGGTAAGATTTTGGGCTGTTTAAGATGAACAGGAAGCTTCTTTTTAGTTTGCTGAGTTGTAATTGTGAAAATGTTGTTCCTCTTTCAGATTGGCATGGAGGGCCAGGGATTTGAGCCAACTGTTGAGGCCCTGTTTGGACCAAATGGTTTCTTCCCAGACACTGCTCTGAAAACAATGTACTTTGTCTCTGACAACATGCCAGTCAGACTGAGTGAGATGCTGAAGAACATCCTTCCTGCTATGAGGAGAGACAGAATGAAGAGACAGGTATTCAGTGAAATAGGTTTAGTTGCATTACATTCTAAAGTTTACGCTTGTGTATTATCGTAGCACATTTTTTCATAAACCAAAGATATTTAAGTAGTTTCTGCATTCTACTCTGTTCAGACCTCTCAGAGCCTGATGAGGGAGATTGGACGCAACTTCAATAAACTGGTGAGAGATCTGAAGAGTGCAGAATCTCCTGAGGCAATGGTGTACCTGAGGCTCCTGGGTAATGAGCTGGGATATCTGAGGACCAATGACTTGGAGGAGATGGGCTACTCTGCCGCCCTGATGATTGACAGCATGTTGAAGATGTTCCCTGCTGATGTAAGCAAAATGAAAGGAGCAGAGTCAACCACAAAATGTTGTATTTATTATTTAAAGCATTGCTGTAATTATGTACATCTTTATCTGTCACAGATGATGAAGGCTCTGATGACTAAGACCGACAACACCTTCTTTGCCCATTACATCTTTATGGACAATGAATTCTTCTTGCCTACTCTCACTGGTGTCCCTCTGAGGATTGCACTTTCTGGAACTTTCACCCCTGGTATCAAGGGTGGGCTGAAGATTGCTCGTGACATGGTAATCATCCTTAAATGTGTTGAACTGCTCCCTGTACATTTGTCTCCTTAAGTGAAAAAAGATGTCACTTTGTATTTGTCTTCACATAGAGCGAAGTTACCTTCATGCCCTCCGCTGGTGTTGAGTTTGTGACTCAGATTGGCTCCCACATTCCTGAATATGTCGACTCTGGACTGGAAATGCACACCAACATTTATCATGAAAGTGGACTCACTGCCAAGATCTCCATGGCAGATAAAGAGTTCAAGATGACCATCCCTGCTCCAACTGGTCCCACAAAATTCATCAAGATGACGTAAGACTGCATTTGTTTGAACTATTTGCAGTTTTTAATACATTAAAGACCACCAACACCAATATGTCAGGATAATTTGTAAGAAGACAGCAACAGGTAGAAACTGTTGTAATATTAGCTCAGTATTTTGTTTTTTTTGCTGTTTTTTTGTTTTTGTTTTTTTTTTCATTTTGGTCAAAGGCTAAGGCATGGGCCATGGACATATTTTGGTGCAGAGCTATAATAATCACTTTAACTAACCAGTGGTCCCAACTAGTAAAAAGGATAAAACATACATGATAATATGTGATTTGTTTGGGATTTAATATTGCTGTTAATAGGCAGAAAGGCAAAAGTGTGGACTGTTTGTCTCAGCAGAATCAGATGTGCAGAATGCTAAAATGTATTGAAAGATACTTTGATTTTGTCTTTAAAATTTAGAAACAACCTGGTGGCTGTGACTGGATCAGAAGTGACAACAATCCCCCCCATGGTGATGGATAAGGTTGACTTCAGTGAGTGCACCCCCTTCTTCGCTGGAATGAAATACTGCTCTGCTCTGCAGTACACTGATGCTTTCTCTCAGGAGACAGCTCCCTACTTCCCCTTTACCGGAGACAGCAAGTGAGCGAGAATTTCTAACCCACTAAAAAATACATGTCTTCTCTTGAAGTTGATTATCTAAGAAGATTGGCTAATCAATTGAATTATCTTAATAGATTTGCTGTGGAGCTCCATCCTACTGGTGAAGTCACTGAGTACACAGCCACCGTTGCCTATGAGCTCCTCAGGGAGGGAGAAGAGGGCCGCCAGAAGGTTGACGCTTTTAAGTTCATTCTGAGGGCTGAAGGTACATTACACTCATGACAAATCTTCCCATCTTGTCATTGTCTCAATGAAGAGAAGTATAGTGTTGTAACATTATTCTTATTAAAAACAGGTGCAGATCCCACTGAAGCCAGAGCAATCCTGAAATACAACAGAAGGAAGAATGTCGCCACAGCTGACATTCAGATCCCTGACTATGATGTGGAGGCCGGACTCAGACTGGGTGTTGTTGATGGTAACACAAAGGGCAAAGGCACTCACTCCATCTCTCTTGACTTCATAAACAAGAACATCCCTCAGCTCTCCCTGGTTGGCCGTGCCAAGTAAGAAATTATTCATGGCTCCTGATAAATAAACATTAATATTACCCTCTTGACTGAGATTAAACTGACTTATTCATATATTTCACAGTCTGAAGGCCATGAAGGAAGGTATGATGCAAGTTCAACTTCTCATCCCCGCCATCCGTGCTGATGCCACTTTCACAGCAAACATGAAGCATGAAGAAGAATTGGAAATGGAGCTTAAGAGTGAAATCAAGGTCATGGATGCTACATCTGAGCAGAAGATTGAAATGAAATATGGTAATGTAATGTTACTGTTAATTTCTTATACAAATGCCAGACCATCATAAATGTTTCCTGAGTTCTGAAGATTAAATCATTATAATCTCGTGTTGCAGATGCCACTAGATTTGAGGTTGAGTTCAAGTCTGACATGGACACCGAGACCACTAACTTGCCAATCTATGAATTGGTTGATCAGTACCTTGACACTCAGGTTGGAGAGACAGACATGAAAGTCCGTCACATCTTCAAGAAGTTGGTGGAGGTATGAATCTTGGAATTTTTGTATTATACTGATCTGATTTTTGTTGGTAGCAAAGTATTAAACAAAGTATGTTTATGTCTCAGGCATCAAACAACTACATGGAGAAGTATGGTGCTGACATTCCTTACATTCAGAACTTGAGAGTGCCTGATATGCCTGAGATGTCCATGCCTGAGAAACTGTTCCTGAACACGTACGTGAACGGCTTCATGGCTATTACTTTAATTGCATGCATTACAGAGCTTAAATAAAATGTTAAGTAATTTTTATTTTGATTTTCTCCACAGCGAGGCAAAGGCTACTTATTACTTCAATACTGATCGTTTCATCTTTACAATTCCTCTTCCACTTGGAGGAAAGTCAACAAACGACTTCAACTTCCCTCAAGTGTTGACCACACCACAGCTCTCTTTCCCTGAATATGGACTGGAAATCGTCTCTATGGAGATCCCCATCCCAAGGCTTTCTGTCCCTGAGGGCATCACTCTGTCTATTCCTCTGTTTGGCAAAGCTGAGTTTTCAACAATGATGAAAAGCAACCTGTATGACATGGAGGCTTCAATGGCTGCTGGCAAAGATGTAGTGGAGACACCAAGCTACTCAGCTAAGTTTGATGTGACAGGAACTTCTCCAATCGAAATTCTATCAGTACACATTGAAGGTACATAAAAGTAAATATTAGACGTAAACTCATTAAATTACGTCAGAATTATAAGAATATGCCTTTCACTGATGGTACAAATTTTCAGTTATAGTTGTCATTTATAAATAACATAACTTAATGTGCTTAGAGCTGAGTTACATTCAGTTGTGTATATACAAATGAACATGTTTGACCATGATTAATTCAACTACTGTTATACATACAATAATCACTTTAATATCTACACACACCCCCCCCTTTTTTTTTTTTTTAGGTTCTGGAATGTTGGCCACAACTGACTCCATCAAAGCTGAAGTGAAAAGCTCTTTCACCCATAAATTCATGGAAGCCAGTCTCAGTATCACTGAGGAAGCAACAGTAACTGACAAAATCAATGTGAAATCAACCAGCAAATTTGAAGCTACTAGCCCACTTGGTCTCAATATCGTACTTGACCACACTGGCATGGCTGGAGTGAATACTGAAGAACTCACTGCTGATAGCAACTTTGATGGTATGTTCAAGGCTGGACCTATCTATGGCAAAACCCTTTCAACCCAGTCTTTCAATGTCTTCCCATTCAGACCAGAAGGAAAGCTTGAGTCTTCTGTTCAGCTTGACTCCACATTTGTTAAAGCCCAGAACACAATTACAGGATTTCTCCTTAATGGTGAAATCTCAGTCCTGTCTAACACCAACATCTTTGAAGATGCCTTGACCCATGTTATTGAGCTTTCTTTCAAAGACCAAAAGCTGGCAGTCAAATGCGATGCAAACGCCCTTGCTCTTGGCATGAAGATCCGTAACCAGGCTGAAGCGTCTGCTGGTGCTGGTGAAGTTTTCATGAGAATGGAAACCAATGCAGATTACTCTGATAACCGTGTTTATTCTCTGATGACTGCTACTCTTGATGTCAATGGTCTGGCTGTAAACAGCGATGCCAACATGAAGTTCCTTGACAACGAAGCTACCCACAAGGCTAGTATGAGAATGGGCAAGGATGGTTTGACCACAAGTGGAACAACCACACTCCAGAGTCCTCTGTCCCTTGAAAATACCTTCAATGCTGCACTGGATTTCTCCAGAGCTACTCTGTCCGTTACCAACAAGGCTGCAATGTATGACATGAAGGTTGATAATTCTAACTCCTTTACCATTTCTGCCTCTGGCCTTGATTTCAACTCAAAGGCTGAAGCCACTGCCAGTGAATATGTTGCTTACACTCATGACATTATTGTTGACATGAGACCCTACACAGTCTCTGCAGATGTTAATAACAACCTGAAACTCCTGATGGCCAACTTTGTTAATGAGGCCAAGCTTCAGGCAGAACTTTTCAAGATTGACCTGACTGGAAGCATGAAAGCCATCTACGGTGAGGAAGAGATGAAGCACACCTATCAGATAACTTATGCTGATATGACTGCTAATGCAAAGTGCAGCACCACTGGAAAACTTTTTGGAACCCACATGAACCACAATACCGAGCTTGAAGTTATTGGTCTTGCAGCCAGAATCACAAATGATGCCCGATTCAACTCACAGCCAATGCGCTTTGACCACAGCATCCGTTGCAGCATTGTTCCATTTGACTTCAACCTTGATGCCATTTTCAATGCTGATGGAGACCTGACCATGTATGGAAAGCACAGTGCTCAACTCTATGGCAAGCTCCTTCTTAAAGCACAACCCCTGGCTTTTGCTAGCTCCCATGAATCCAGAGCATCCCTGACACAGCAGCTGGAAAATGGCTTTTCTCTTGAGACCACCTTTGACAACAAGATGGATACAGCTCTGTCTCTTGATGAGCAGAGGACCAGCTTCAGAATGAAGTCTAAAATGAATGAACATGCTTTCAATCAGGACATGAGTGTTTACAACACTGCTGAGAGAATCGGAATGGAGGTCTCCAGCACTGTATTTACAAACATGCTCAACTCAGAAACCACAGAGAATCAGGAATTTACCTTGGCTGGTTTCCTCAAGTATGACAAGAACACAAATTTCCATATGATTCAGTTCCCTCTGATTGAAAGTGTGCCTGCCTTCTTGGAAAGTATGAAAGGTTTTGTTGTGAAAATGGCTGAGGCACTGCAGGACATCCTGAACAATGAGGAAATGAAGGCAAGACTTGAAGCTATTCCCCAGCAAGTAAGCAACTTTGTTTCTCAACTGAATATCGAAGGTAAAGTGACTCAGCTGAAGCAGCTTGTCAGTGATTTTACTCGAGAGTTCTCCATCTCCATGGAAGATGTGGAAGGCTTTTTAGGGCTTGCAAGAGATGAGGTTCAAAAACTGCTGAAAGAGCTCACATTTTACATCCAAAAATTTGCTGAAATGACAAAAAATATGATGGAAAATTTCACCTTGCCTGAAACAATCATTCAGAAGATCCAAGAAGTGTATGAAGAGTATGGCATCAAGAATATGTTTATATATGTGGTTGATACCATAAAGATGGCCTTTGAGATAATTGATCTGGAAAAACTGAGGGGCACCAGCATGGCTTTCCTTGTTGACATTGATGAGAAATTCAACATCCGTCTTCAAATGCAGGAGTACTTGGATGAAGTAAAGTCCTTTATTGAGAGCTTTGACATCCACAGATTTGTTGTTGGTTTGAAAGAGTTCATTCTAAGCTTTAACTATCAACGTGCAATTGAACACCTGATGATGAACATTCCCACAGAAATGTTCACCAAAGTATTCGATTACATGAAGGAAAAGATCCAGGACCTCGACATTGTTGGTAAAATCAACACATTCTATGCTAAAATGAGAGAGATGATGGTAAAGTTTGAAGTTGACAAGAAACTCCAAGCTGTTGTGGAAAAAGCAGTGGAACTAATCAAGCAATTTAAAATAGATGAAACCATCACTTCTGTTGTCCAGATGGTGAAAGATGCAGACATCCCAGCGAAATTCATGCAAACATTCCAGCAGGCCATCGATTACTTAAAAGCAACTGAAGTTAAAGATATAATTAAACATTTGAACAGTTTCATTGAAACCATTGTTCAGAAGCTTAAGGCTATGGAATATAATGACTTTGTAAATTACATCAATGAAGTTATTGCTGAATACACAACTTCCATGAATGAAATGATCAAGACACTTGAAATCCCCCAGAAACTTGAGGCAACTAGGGAATTTGTCAATCTGGCTTTATCCTCTCTAAGAGACTTCTTTGAACAGCTAAGAGAAATCAAGGTTGCAGACATTGTGAAATCTGTCAAGGATACCTTGGACCAGTTTGTTTTGAATGATGCTAAGATGTATGCTGAATTTATACTGCAGGAAATTGCCAATCTCGACATCAAAGAAAAAATTACCTCTTTTCTAGAAATGGTGAAAACCTGCTATAATGAAGCCATTGATGAAGCCAAACTTCTGTTCAGCAGACTGCTAACCACGATGAAGAGGTATATGCCTGAGCAAAAGATCTTTGACGAGCTTGAGCAGATGATCACTGGGCTGATGACTGAACTGAACAGAGTTGAGCTTAACATTCCATCCTTCACTGTTCCTCTGACTGATTTTGTTGTGCCCTCCATGAAGTTTAGCATGGATAAGTTCCAAACAATTGAAATCCCAGAACAAGTGGAAATCCCAGAGTTTACGATCCTGAACTTCTACACTGTTCCAGCCACCACAATTTCATACATGGAAATGAAGCAGAAAATCATTGATCTCATTGAGTTCATTGTAAACTTTAGGTTCAACATGATTGATCTGGATGCTTTCTTTGGAGACCTGACCATGAACTACCTTCCTGTAATGCCTGAGATAGCCTTCCCAGAATTCACTCTTCCTGAGATCTCATTCCCTAGCATCCCACAAGTTCCTGTTGAAAAGTTTGTGAAGACTCTGGAAATTCCTGAGATCAAGCTGCCAACCATTCCAACTGAGTTCATGATCCCATGCTTTGGCAAACTCTATGGAGAAGTTAAATTCCACTCTCCAATCTATACTGTCAAGACAACTGCTGAGTTCCAGAATTCCACTGAAAATGAAATGACACCAAAGTTCACAGGATTGTTATCTTCCATGGCCATGTCTCCAAGCTTTGAAATTCTTAATTACAAACTTGAGTCCAGTGTTCGTATTGCAGTCCCAAAGATGAGCCGTGTTGTTGTTGTAGAGTCACTGAAGCTTAATCACATGATTGTTGGAATTGATCATCAAGCATCTGTGAACCTCTATGGACTATCAGCCCAGGCCCAAGCCAAGACAGGATTGAAGGTTACCACTACACCTTATACTGCTGACTTTATGAACAATGCATTTATTGCTATGGAAGGAGGAATGTCAGCCTCTCTTGACACAACTTACAATCATCTGTTCAACCTTGAAGTCTTTGATGTCAGGTCTGAAGTCAGAGTAACCCAGAAAGCCATTGCTCGCCAAAGTGGCTTCCAGCTCACTCTAACAGTTGACAATAACGGCAACACCAAGTTTAATGATAACGAGGGCAATCACAAGAGCAACTTGCAGATGTCAGTTACTCCCAGCATTACCACGCTGGCCTTCACTGGTGACACTGACTCACCTATCCTGAAGCTGAAACAGGTTATTGATGCTGAAATTGGCACTCTTACTTCCTTCAAATTCAATGTCCGCAATGAGGCAGGAGCCCCAATGATAAAGAACAGTGTTATTGTGGCATCTGGGAATGCTAATCTTTTTGATATGAAAATTGAAATCACTGCAAACCATGACACAGAACTGCATGGTGCCATCACTGGACTCCTGACCAACAGAATCCATATTTTGGCCCGTCCAGTAGAGTTTGTCTTTGACTTCCAAAACAAAGGAAATACCAGAGTCAATGTTTTTGAAACTCTTAATGCCAAGATCGATTTGCAGGGTGATTACTCAGCCCTTTTCAAGCCTGACGCCCAAAAGATGAACACAGTGACCATGGCTCGCCTCAATCAGTACAAAGTGTTCTACAACTTCACTGTTGACAATAATGAAAATGAGGCTGGAGTCTTTGTTGCCATGGAAAGTGAGGCCAATCTTGACTTCCTGACATCCCCCATCAGCATCCCTGAGCTTGATTTGCCTTTTATTGACTTCCGTACTCCAGCTATCAGCGATCTTAACTTATATGAGCAAACTAGACTGAAGGAGATTTTGACTACCACTGAACAGTCTGTGGATGTGGATGCCAAGCTTATGTACAAGAAGAGCAAGGATGCTCCCCTTGTTGATATGATGGGTCTGATCCAGATTCCCAGTATGGGTGACTTTGTTACAGAGCTGTCCATGAAATCTGCCATCATCAATTTGAATATTAATGCTGGACTGTACACTGAGGATGATATTGTATTCCGTTTGGGAGCTACCACTACATCAGTATTCGAAGCCCTCAAAGCCAAACTTGATGGCACTACCAGTCTGACAACCAGCAGAGGACTCAAGTTGGCCAATTCCCTGTCCCTTGAAAATAATCATATTGAAGGCACTCATGACAGCAGCTTCAGCATGAATCCTGAGACTTTTGAAACAGCAGTCTCTGTAGTTACTGTTGCAAAGATTGCACTGCCTATAGTCAACCTGGAAGCAAACCAAAATCTGGTTGCAGACACCAAAACCAAACCCAATGCTGTATCCACTTTCAGAATGACTGGTGACATTAACATCCCCTTGATCATGGCAAGTGTAAAGGCTGAGGCAGATCATACTCTGAAGATGGAAGGAACCTTTGAGTATGTTTCTATGGAGTCATCAACCAGGGGAAACATGGATGGCACAGTGTTTGAAGATTATCTGGTTTTCGGAGTCCTGGACAATGAGGTTACTATGTACCTGAATGAAAATGGCCTGCGCTCCACCTCCAAAGTTATTGCAGATGCCAAGCTTAACCGTGGAACCATCAAAGTCTTTGGCATGGATGTAAATGAGAATCTTGCAATTGAAGCCTCCATGAGCCGTGTTTATGCACTGCTGAAGTACACTGGCAACAATGAAGCTGACCTGTTTGATTTTAACACCAAAGGGACACAAACTGCTCAGGTAACCATTGACTTTGTACCAATGCAGTCACTGACAGCTCAGATTGAAATTGACATGTCTCAGCCAACCAACATGGGTGACATCACCTTCTTTGAGAAGGCTGTTGCTGAAATGACACCAGCCAAGCAAATGATCTCCACCAACACCAAGTTTGTCAGCCCAGTGTACACAACAGACATTGTAACTGAAGTTGAAGGTAGTGCTCCTGTCTTCAAAGTCAACGTTAAGTCCTCTGCCACCTCTTTCATTACCTTCTTGGAATATGATATGGAGGGTGAGTTGATGAAATTTTTAAAGATGTCTGATTTAGTTTATTCAGCAATACTGAACACTAAATCTTATACTCTCTGTTTCTTTCAACAGCTACTACCACCACAAACTTTGAGGATAATGCTCTGAACATGATCAACAAGATGACCCTGACACATGCTGACATGAACATGGATGTCAACCACGTTATTTCTCAGGCTCTACGGTAACATTTCGATTTGATTTACAGTTGATACTTTGCTTAATAATTCCCTCTCATGCCTAAGGTGATAAGTAATTCATTTGATTTCTTCACATTTCAGGAGAAAACGCCAGGCTGATGATAGGTAAATATTGAATCTTTACTTTTTAAACATTAGTTTTTAATCATGTATGAGATAACTTTTTGTTCATATCAAATTGCAGATAAAAAAACTGAATTTCAAATTTTACATACTTTCTTTTTCTTCCAGCATCTCTCGCCACACCCTGAATGTGGACATCAGCAGTCCTATTTTCACTGACATGAACCTGCGTTACGCTGCTGGCAGAAATGGTATCAGTGCCTCAGTATCTTCCCCATCTGCTGGCTTCCTGGGTCTTCAGATCAACGGCAGAATGCCAGCTCAGATGAGTGCAAGACTCTACGGTCGTTATCCTGTAAGTGTCACTGCCTTTTCAACCTCATTAAAAAACAAAACCAACAATATCAAAGCATTGGCCATATACTTATTTTGTTTTTTCTTTTGTTTTCCCTATTCAACAGTCTGCACCAGAGGTTGATGTTGACATCCTGATGGCAAAATCATCTCCTAAAGATGCTGACAAGATGAACCTGCAGTTTGTTTACAACATGGAGGCACCCAAGGCAATGCTGTCTTACATTAAGATGAAATTCCCCTCCATGATGTCTACCTTCAAAATGTTTGCTGAGAAGTATGAAATTACAAACAACATGGTGGAGCTGAAGGATGCTGTTGTCACTCGCATCGGTGAAGCCTATGATGCTGCAGTCAGCTATGATATTCAGATGAGCCAGTTGTCCATCTTCTTCAGGAACATCTTTGTCCAGTACCAGAAGACTGTCCAGGCCTTCCTGGATGCTGTTGTTGAGTTCCTGAGGGAGACCCAGTTCAGACTGCCTGGGTCTGAGGAAATGACCACTCTTCCTGAGGCTCTGAAGAAGCTGACTAGCAGCATTGCCACTATTCTTGATAAAACCATCCAGAATGTGTATGAGAACATGGAAGCATTCTATGATTCCCTTGTTGAGTTCTTCAGAAATGTCCAAGTACGTATGCCAATTGGTGATGCAATTACTGGAGGCCAGATCATCGATAACATCAAAGCAACTTTCAAGACCATCTTTGATGAAGTTGTGGACTTTGTGAAAAATATGGAGAGTCTTGACACAATGCTAGTTAAAATAGGTGAGACCTTTAGAGCTGTTGTTGAGAAAACTCAGGAGTTTATTGACTCTCTGAACTCAGACTATTTAGATGCAATGTTTGTCACCATCAATAACCTCTACCTTAGCTTTGTCACTGTACTTAAGAATGTTGCTGACAAGATCTCTGCCATAGATATGGAGCAGATTAACAATAGATTTGGGGACATTATGGACATGTTCATTTACATGGTGGACCAGTTCAACACCACTGTTTACAGTGTCCTGCAGCAAGCTTCAGAGGAAGCTCAAGCCTTTGTGAAGGTTAACGAAGGAAAGCTTGAGATTGACCTTCCCTTTCCCTTCCAACAGTAAGGACCCCCCACAGACTGAAATCTAAGTCCATATGAAACACTACCATCTGTTAAACATCTCTTCATTGGAAAGGCTATGGACAATTTGCTCTTTTGCCATATTTATGAGAACTTAGAAGCAATTGTTTCCAGTTAAAGTACAACTGTTATTGTATGTAAACCTTGCAATTGTAACATTTTACTGTCATCTATTTGTCTGAAGAGTTAATAACATCAATAAAACACGAGAACACAACCTGTTAATGTTTGATTTTCTGCTTCATTCATTTATTACTTTATTCAATTACATAAGTTACTTACTTAAGTTGTGCTACAGTAAAATATAGACCCTAATTTCAAAGAATTACGAGATTTTTTTTTTGAAGTTATTAAGAACCTTTTTGACAACTGGAACTGGAAACTTACTGATTAGATCTTGTCGGAACCAATTATTAGTCATGAAAATGGAATTCTATTCTTTAAACTATACTTTCGCTTACTGGCAGTGATATCACATTATTTACTCTGACCATTTGATCCAGTTTTCTGTATCAGTTACCTCCTCATGTAATCATTGATTCCCAGAAAAGAATAAATGCAGAGGACTTTGACTATCCAATATATCTAAACGCCAAAACACTTACATAATACTGAACTACAAGAACACCAACACTAACTATATTTATAGATACAGATTTTTATTTATTTTTTTTATTTTTTTTACTGTATTGTAACTGCAGTTATACAACTCATTTCACAACAAAACGAGGATAATGAAAAAAAACCATTACATTTACAAACAGCCTGGTGAGGTCAAAATTAAATAGAAGACAAATACATTTAAATACATTCACATCCTTTTGGGGTCTGTATCCATGCTCCAACACCATTAACATTTATGAAAATCTAGTACAAACGTCCCCTTTTCTTCAGTATAAAATAAACAATTACTTAAAAACCAATAATTGATGGTGTTTCACCCATATTTAGTTGTTGGCAGTCATTCATTCATTCATTTTCTATACCCACTTTATCCTCACTAGGGTCACATGGAGCCTATCCCAGCTACTTAAGGGCGAA
>JAQQZY010000017.1:28837657-28861260 GCA_030068375.1 Ostorhinchus rueppellii | reverse complement strand
TGGAAGTAGGAGGAAAAAATAATACTCCAAAAAAGTACAGATACTGCATTTTAGTACTTAAGTACAGTACTTAAGTGCTTCCACTTCGTTTCTATACATCTCTGTTATAAACCAAAGCTATAGAATGTGAAATACTGTAAATCAGTGGATGTCAAAGTGGGAGCTGATACATGATCAGAGTGGAAATTATTAAAATGTACCGTACCACTGGCATTAAAACAAGCAGAATGTGTCATTTACTCCCATGCACATTCACTTTAGAAACTCTATAAAGACTGCTCACAAATCTTTTCAGATGATTTTGAAGAAAACTTTAAACTAAATAAGGGTCAACTTTAGGGTTGTTTTAAACATTTGACAAAACATTTTTTATTTGTAGTATTAGTAGTAGTTGTTGTATTTATCAGTTATTATTCTTAGTAAACGCGTTAAAACCAACTCAAATTTCCCAAATGTCACAAAACAATATGAATTTAAAAGTTTTTCTAAGATGTAACATAATTTTTGTCACTTTTAACATGTGCTTTTACAGATTATATTACATTGGTGACAAATTGAGTCCAAATTCTATTTGAATACAATAATGATCTGTTTAAAGGCATAAAAGTGTTAGAAACACGACTGAAATGTGTTTCTATGACAACGAGGAAACATGTCTTTAGGGTTTTATAGCAAGAGGTATCCATCCATCCATCCATCCATCCATCCATCCATCCATCCATCCATCCATCCATCTGTAGATACATATATTCTTTAAATTATTATTATTATTATCATTCTTTAGATTATTTTGAAAAATCATTGTACGACTATTATGAGTCTTACATCTTGTGCTTCTACCACCAGCACTACCCCTTGTCCAAGGTGATCAGCAGCACACAGACTTGCGACTACAAGTTTGACAACCAGAAGAAGCACATGACAAGTGGAATCTGCACAGAGAAACACCTCTTCCTGCCTCTCTCCAGCCAGTACGTTTTCATAGAATGAAGTATGCTTAGACTCATCCTAGAGAATCAGAGCTGTACTTTATATTAATTAGTTCATTCATGTGTTATTTTTACAAAGTGATGTAAGTCAGCCTTTACATTGAAACTTTTAATTAATATGTGAACGATGCTCATATGTAAACAGGAACGAGTATGGCATTTCTACAATGGTGAAGCAGACTGTGACTCTGAGGGAGACCGCCAAGATCAACGACAGGATCTTTGACCGCAGTGAGTGTTTTATTTTTCATGTTAAACTGTAATGTAATAAAACATACACAGTATGTGTGTGTGTACGGTGAGAATGTTTTAGATTGGCATGTGTGAGAGTGGTTGGATTTTAATATACTGATAGTCATTGTGTTGTATTTAGAAAAGCTCAGCGAGGGACAGGAGTTGTAAATTAGCACTAGCTGTAAACTCTTGTGCATCACATCAGCTGCAAATGTTGTTTTGTAACTATGTATGTCTGCTTTTGTCCCTATCAAATAAATAAATAAATATCAAAGTGTCAAAATGTCATTTCTGCTTGTGTCATGATTCTGTACAGATGAGGACAACGTCCGCTTATTGCCCATGGAAGTCGCTGATGACAAGGCTCCAGTTCAAACCAAGGATGCCGTCATGGCCACATTTCAGGAGCTGAACTCCCTCTCAGAGACCACCAATGGCGACAAGCGTGCTAGTCTCTTCTACAAGCTGGTGTCTGAGCTCCGTGGCCTGAAGGTGGATGCTGCAGGAGCTGCTGCTGTTGAGATGATTGAAGTTTCCGAGCGTCTGATGTGGCAAGCTCTGGCACAGTGCGGCACCCCAGAATGCACCAGCGCCATGCTGAAGGTTCTGAGGACCTACCAGGAGGAAGCCCTTGAAGTTGATGCTATAGTCTTTGCCTTGGGACTTCTGCCAAACCCCTCCCGCCTCATGGTGAGAGACATGTTGGCAATGGCTCAGTACAAGCAGAGCAAACCCATCATGTATACCCTGGGAAATATCGCCAAGAAGTAAGTAAACAACATGTCTGGGTAAAATGCCTTATGCAACCCTGTAACTCAATGATAATAATAAAAATCTAATCTACTATTATTAATAATCTAATCATGAATCTAACTTTGTTGCTAGGCTGTACCAGGCTGAGGGTAAAGTCCCTGAGGTCATCGCTGTGTCTGACTTCATCAACTCCCTTCTGGGCGCCGACTGCGCTGGAGACAAGGAACTGACCTTCCTGACTTTGAGGGTCAGTAACCAGATTCTGCACGCCGCCACTGCTGATGCACTGTTAATGCTCTATATTCACTTCATGTTCCAGTTCTCAGTTATATATTCAGTCTGATTTTCTTTGCCTTTCATTTGAAACTTGTAGGTTGTTGGTAATTTGGGAGATGTTTTGGAGGATGTTGACTCTTCCATTAAGACCACCCTGCTGAAGTGTATGAGACAGCCCTCCACCACTCTGTCTGTACAGCTGGCTGCCATCCAGGCTTTCAGGCGTATGTCTGTGACCGATGAGGTAGGATTGTCAGCAACAGCGTCCTAATTTGGAATTAATATAATGTGGATTCCGATCATATAAATGAAAAAGCTGAAATAAAGCTATGTTGTCCTTTAACTGCATTCAACATCAATCTTTAACGCTAGTGCTTTCACTGGTCAACTCTAAGGATATGAACAAAATCATGTTTACTTTAGCTGCAAGAGAAAACCTCTGATCAGGCTAAGCCATATTCCAAAAGATGTTTGTCTGAAATATTGGATGAATAAAATCTGGCTCTAAAATGGACACAAATGGAAAACAAAATAATAAAAACAAGAGAAAAGACTGTGGTCACACAGAAGTACTTCTATTTACACTATGACAAATATAATCAAATAAAAGCAAAGTACCTGAAAAAAAAAATAGTGTGAATTCTGAAAAATAAAATATTTTATGAGATGAGGGACAAGCGATTTAGTTGCTAATGTTTTGACTGTCACATATTATTTTGTATTTATTTGCTTATTTTATCCAGTAAATTATGTTGTTTTGTTGTTATTATTATTGTTCTTGTTCTTTTTATTGAGGCTTTGGCAATGTAGTTCATGACATTCATCCTGAACTAAATTAAACTATATGAAGTTGTTACTTCAAACTGTTCAAACGGTCTTCTATCGTCCTTATTGAGTTGCTCTTGCTTTTCTCTCCAGGTTCGCTCTAACCTCCAGAGAGTCAGCCAGTATCCCAAGGGTGCTGTGCAGAAGCGTCTGGCTGCCTACCTGATGCTGATGAGGAATCCCCAGGACAGTGACATCGAAGTGGTGAAGAAGCTGCTTAAGCAGGAGCAGAACGCTCAGGTCAAGGCCTTTGTGACCACCCACGTCTACAACATCATCTCCTCAACTGACTCAGAGACCCAGATGTAAGAATGCTCTTCTTTTGGATAAATAATACTGTACTGTATGGAAATATGATATAATTAATAATGTATTTTCAAACATTTTAACCTCAGGCTTGGAAAGAGGATCGTGGATGCCCTGGAGGACACTGAGGTTGTTGCACACAGTGACTACATCACAAAATCCCGCAACTACAAGATGGGCATGGCATATGACAACATGGCAGCCAACATTCAGGGCAACATGATCTTTGATCCCAGCAGCCAACTGCCCAGGGAGGTCCTGCTGGAGACCACCCTTAAAGCTTTTGGATACAGCATGGACATGTGGGAGGTATGCAAGTGTAATGTGTCATCCAACTGTACCTTCACATGTAAAAACCTGCTCAAAATTTAGCTTAAACGTCAAAGGACGTATATTTTCATCGTTGACTGCATGGGATTTTTGTGCAAATTAAATATCAATCAGTATAATTTCCCTCACAATCAGAAAAAAACAGACAAAACTAAACTGTTAAAGAAATTAATTGTTGTTTTTTGTCTCTAGATTGGCGTGGAAGGAAAGGGCTTTGAGCCAACCATTGATGCCCTGTTTGGAAAGAACGGCTTCTTCCCTGACACCGTGTCCAAGGCTATTTACTGGACTGAAGACAAGCTGCCCCCCAAGATCAAAGAGGTTCTTGAGAAATGGGTTGCTCCTCTAAAATCAGAGGGACAGCAGGTAAATATTGTGCATAATTACATCTCTTAAATCTTCTGCTTTGTGTGTACTTTACCACTAATACTAAACCCTAATAAACTCTTTCCTAAGGTTCCTGGGAATCTTATGAGGGAAATTGTCCGCAACTTCAACAAGCTGGTTAAAGACCTTCAGAGCTTTGAGGCTCCAGAGGCCATGGCTTACCTGAGGATCATGGGAAATGAGATTGGCTACATCAAGGCTAATGAACTGGATGCTATTGCTCAAAGTGCAATAATGTATGCAAACATTTTCACTCGCCTCATTCCAAATAAGGTATTGTTTCCACTCATTTTAAATAACACATGGCCTGTGAAATAAGAAATGTCCTTGTCCACAGCAGGAATTCAGATTTAATTTATTTTATCGTTTTGATTTTCTTTTTATTAGGTTATGCGCAGCCTGATGTCCAGCGAATTCAATGAGGTGTTTGCCCATTACATCTTCATGGACAACAGATTTGTGCTGCCAACAGCATCTGGCTTGCCTCTGACATTTGCTCTGTCTGGTACCTTCACTCCTGGAGCAAAGGGAAGAGTTCACTTTTCCCAAAACATGGTAAATATTCCATTGGATGTTGTCATTTTCTTCTCCTCAGTGGCCCTTAATGTCTAGTTTCATAACATTAAACCAAATCTTAAGGAGTAAATGCATGAAATTTAATAATAGTAGTTGTGTAATTTGAATTTGTGAGACGATGCAACCTTTTAAATGGATCTAATCTGTTTTTCTGTACAGAACGAGCTGTCATTTATGCCCTCTGTTGGAGTTGAATTTGTGACAAAGATGGGAGTCCATGTGCCTGAATTTGTTGACTCTGCAGTGGAGATGCACTCTAACATCTACCATGAGAGTGCACTCAATGCCAAGATCACCATGGAGCACAATGAGGTCAAGCTTTCCATCCCCACCCCACAGGCTACCACCAAGTTCCTCACTGTCAGGTAAAACAACACAAATACATTAAGTGTTAAATAAAAACCTTCATTGTGTTTAATGGACACAGGAACTGACCAAAAGTGAGAATAGATTGTTTTTTGTAGTTTTTTTTTGTGTGTGTTGCTTTGTTTGTATATTTTCTAACAAGATATTGAATGACAGGCACTGATATTGCTGTTCTTTCTTTGTAACAGCAATCAGGTGATGATTGTGGGTGCTGGCTATGCTTCAGTGATCCCACACAATGAGGGTGAATCTTCCTGCAACCGTCTCTTCCCTGGAGTCAAATACTGCACCAAAGTCCTTCGTGCAAACATCGGTGATAAGAGGGATGCTCCCTTCATCCCCCTGAATGGAGAGACAAAGTAAGTTACAATTTAGAGCTAAGTTGTCAAACATGCGGCCCAGGGGCCAAATCCGACCTGCCAAAGGGTCCAGTCTGGCCCTTGGGATGAATTTGTGAAATGAAAAAATATATATTAAGATATTAATCATTTTAGTTCAGGTTCCACATTCAGACCAATTCAATCTCAAGTGGGTCAGAAAAGTAAAATACTATCATAATAACCTATAAATACTCGCAACTCCAAATTTTTCTCATTGTAAATGTCAATATTTTCACGTATTTCCATGAAAACAAGGTATAATTTCACAAAAAATGCAAATAATCTGAACAAATATGAAGATGTCTTCAGAAAAGTAAGTACAACTTAACAATATTCTTCCTGTTACTAAATGTTTAGTAGATCCACTGTGTCTGTAAATTATAATGAACATGTGGAAATGATCAACTGAAGCAGAATATTGTTAAAATTGCACTTATTTTTTCTGTTTGTACATGTTATTCGAATTGTTTGAAAAGATAGTTTGTAGATGTAAATATTTTCATTGTTTTTTAATTTTGGTTTTCTTCCTCCAAAATACAGAGAAAAGTTTGGAGTTGACATTATTTATATATTATTATGTTATTATTTCACTGGCTCAGCCCACCTCAGATCAAATTTAGTGGAATGTGGCCCCTGAACTAAAAGGATTTTGACACCCCTGGTTTACAGACTGTCTTTTTTTATTTGGACATTGTAACACCACAGATTGTAATACACTAGATCATTTTGTAAGTCGATCAGCACCACCTCTTACCTTGATGTTAAGGAGTAAAAGCTTAATATTGCATTTGTGGTTTTTTTAAATACAGCAGTGAAATAGCATTTAAAGTGTATCGTATACAAAAAAGAATCCTAACCAACTGCTGTATTCCTTCATTTTAGGTTTGCTCTTGACATCAAGCCTCTTGAGGGAGTTTCTGAGTACACAGCTACTATTGCCTATGACCTTCTCAGTGAAGGAAAGGATGGTCGCCAGAAGGTTGACTCTCTAAAGATGATCATGAGAGCTGAGGGTATGAGCGTTATAGTTTCAACATGAAATGTTCACTATGCTGTAACTTCCTTTTTGTACTTTTAGAGATAAATCCATCAATAATTAAGTTACAACTTATGATCTGACTTTAGGAACCCAGCCCATTGAGGCTTCAGCCACAATGAAATACAACAGGAACAGGAATGTCTTCACTGCCCAGGTTGAGATACCGGACTTCGATGTAGAGGCCACAGTTAAGCTTGGCATGACTGACAGCAACAGCAGAGGCAAATCTGTTGTCTTTGAGATTGCCAACAAGAACATCCCACAGCTGACTCTCACTGGACGTGCCAAGTGAGTCAATTCAGTTAAAAATCATTAACAGTTTAATCGTTTATGTATCTTTGAGGTAGATGCAGTAATACAACAGATATCGTCATTCAATCATCTATGGAGGATTTGACAAGATCATGCTTTTTTTTTTTTTTTTTTTTTTTTAACATCATAGGGTTCAGGCCATGACTGAGGGCATGCTGCAGGTTCAGCTGTTAGTCCCTTCACTCAGGACTGATGCTTCCATCACTGCAACCATGAACAAAGCTGATGGACTCACATTGGAGATCAAAAGCGATGTGAAACTCCCAGCAACCTCTTCAATTCAGGCAGTCACATTCAAATATGGTACATCTAAAAGAATCGCTCAAATTGAAGTTTGATATTTTCAGCAGTCTGTACAAATGGATCTAATTAATTAATCATTAAAATGGATATACACTCTTTGTTTCAGGTGAAGATCAGGCTGAGGTCATACTGATGTCTAATGTAAATGCTGATACCACAATCATGGTGCCTTACACTGAAGCCCTTCAGGCCTGGCTCAGACAGTTTGTGGAGGACGTTATGGACCAGAGAGTTGTCAAGACTGACATGAAAGTGCGCCACATCTTCAACAAGGGGCTTGAGGTAAAAACGATGAAATAATTTAGATTTTTCCCCAAAAAATGTTTACTTCCTTTGCTCAGTCCTTTCAGACAGCAACTTGAGAGGTGTGTGTTTTTTTTTCTATTAGGCTGGTAACAATTGGATGGACAAGCTCCAAGCTGATCTTCCCTATGTTGAGACTCTGAGAAACAACATTGCAATGGTGGAAATGCCCTCCATCCCTGACAACCTGTTCATGAACCTGTGAGTAAAACCTTCATTTAAAATAAAAATAGGATTTCCAGCATTTCATTAAATTATAAAAATAAAAGCATGTACAGCTTAATGCTCTTAAATTAAACAATTCCATTTTATATTTTGTTTTTCAGGGAAAGTGCTTTCAAATACCAGTTTAACCAGGACACTTTGACCATCAATATTCCTCTGCCTCTCGGAGGTAAATCATCTGAGGATCTCAGAATACCTCCTGTGATCACATCACCACACATTTCCATGCCCCAGATGGGTGTGGAGCTTTCCCCTCTTAGTATTGAAATCCCCACTTTTACCATCCCCTCTGAGTATGAGTTCACCATGCCACTGATGGGAATGATGGAAATGTCTACCAAGCTCAACAGCAACTACTACAACTGGGAAGGAATGGTGTCTGCTGGCAATAACACTGGTGACTCTCCTAACTACTTGGCCAAATTCAAAATCGTGGCTGACAGTCCCATTGAAGTTCTGTCCTTCTCAACTCAGGGTAATTTTTTGTTATTATTATTCTATTTTATTATAAGAATAATAATGTGTTCTGAATTTAACAGAACTGATGCTTTATAGCTGTGGAAACTCATAAGTATTTTACTGATTTTTCTGTTTTAAAGGTATTACAGAGGTTACCGACACAGAGGAGAAAACAATGAAGTTCAGTATTAATGGTGCCATGAACCATCAGTTCTTCCGCTCAACCATTGATGTGATGGAAACTGTTGCTGTCTCAGACAATGTTCTGTCAACCGGAAGTTACAGCATGAATGCTGTGTCCCCCCTTGGAATGGAGACTTCTTTCAGTGTTACTACCCAGTTCACCCTAGATCCAAAAATACTTTCTGGAGATATGAATGCAGATGGGAGCATGTCTGTTGGACCCATGACTGCAAGCACTACTTACCAACACACCTTCTCTGTTGAGCCAGTGAAGAAAGAAGCAAGATCTGAGAGCACACTGAGAGTAAACTCTGGAATCATGAAGCTTGCAAACAAGGTCAAGGCATCCTATGCAAATGAAGAGCTTCTGGTCGAATCTAACACAAACATGAACACCGAGCCCATCAAGCACACCACAAAAATCAGCCTTATTTACAAGGATAAGCTTACCATGCAGTCTGACTCTGTGACCAAGGCTGATGAGAAAGTGCTTCGCAGCCAGATTGAGTTCATCGGCTCTGGAGCACAGGCCACCCTCAGAATTGAGAATCAAGCTGAAGATGCTACAAACCGTGCCTACTCCCTGCTCACTGGGTCCATGAACCCATCTGGCTTGGAGATAAATTCTGATGCTTCAGTTAACATGTTTTCAAGTCTTGCCTCTCACAAAGCAACCTTGACCCTGAACATGAATGGCCTTGTCACCAGCTGCACCACAACTGCTCAGCACACTCCTTTCACCTTTGAAAATGTTTTCCATGGAGGAATTGATGCCTCCGGTGCCACAGTGTCTCTTACCACTAAGGGAGGTATAAGGGAGAACAAGGCTGAGTTCAATGTTGAAGGTAAGATGGCAAGCTCTGAGATCTATCTCAATGGCATCTTTGAAGGTAACCTCTTCGACTTGAACACCAGGAACAGAGTGAACTTCAGACTGAATGAAGAAAGCCTGGTTCTCTCCAACAATGTGGTTGGATCTTTTAATGAGATGAGAACCGAAAACACCCACTCACTGTCTCTAACATCAAGAGCTTTCACCCTCCAGTCCAAGACAGATAACTTCCTTAACCAGAAAAACACCTACATGCATGACATTACAGTTAACATGGAGCCCTTCACTGCCTCTGTGATTATGAAAAATGACCTGAAGATCATGGATATTAACTTTGTGAATGATGCCCAGTTCAGAGTTGAGCCTTACACCATAGAGCTGACTGGATCAACAATGGGAGTCTTCTCAGAGGAAGAGCTCAAGCACACCTATGAAATCAAGTTTGTTGACATGGTCCTCACTACAAAGTGCAACACCAACGGTAAACTGCTGGGATCTCACATGACACATACCACTGAAATTGAGGTTTCTGGTCTGACCATGAAGTTTGACAATGTTGCCAACTTTAATTCACCATCTCTTCGTCTTGACAGCACAGTAAAAACTGTTGCTGCACCCTTCACTCTGAACATTGATGCCATGTTCAACTCAAATGGTGCTATGAATTTCTATGGGGAACAGAGTGGCGAACTATACAGCAAATTCCTGCTAAAGGCAGAACCCGTGCTGTTCACACATTCATTTGAGTACAGAGCTTCAACCGTTCATGAAATTGAAGGCAGACCAACAATCAAGACCAATATGGAAAACAAGTTCAACAGCATACTGAGCCTCCAAGAGCAGAGTGTCACACTGAAAATGACATCAAAAGTAAATGACCATGATTTCAATCAAGAAATGAATGCCTATAACAATGCAGAGAGAATGGGAGTAGAAATGATGGGAGCTATTTCCACCACCCTCTTCAGTGAAAACAGTAATGATTACACCATTTCTGGGTTTGTAAAATATGACAAGAACAGTGACAGCCACTTGATCCAGATCCCATTCATTGAGCATCTGCCTGTAGTAATTGATAATTTGAGGATCACAATGATGAGGCTGATGGACCAGAGCATAAAGATGGTGCAAGACATTAACACCAAATATGACATCAGTACCAAGATTCAGAACAAAGTAGCTGAGCTGAAGGTGGTCATTGACAACTTTGACTTAAACTTGTTTGTCCAAGATGTGAACAAATTCATCAACTCCATTGAAAATTCCATGACTAACCTGGTTGCCAAGTTGCCAACTGACACAATTGTGAATGTGCTGGAATCAGTTAAGGACACCATCATGACTTGGATCAAGAAGCATGACATTGCTAAAAAGTTCAGTGTAATGTATGCCAAAATAGAGGAAATCCTCTCAAACTATGAAGTTGAGAAAATGGTTGGGCTTGTCATGGATGAAGTTGTTAAAATCATGAAGCAGTACCAGGTGAGGGAAAAAATTCAGTCTGCATTTGCTGCTTTGAAGTCAACTGACTTCAGGCCTTTGGTCAGAAGAATTATGATGCCAGTTCAGGGGCTAGTGAATGAGTTGTATGCTATTGACTTCAAACAGCTGATGGAGGACATGAGTGACTATTTTATGAGAATGATCGAGAAAGTAAGATCTTTTGACTATGAATCATTCACCAGAGAGCTGAAAGAGAAAATTGTCGAAATGAGCAAAATTCCCTCTTTTGGAAAACTTTATGGAGAGTTCAGAGTTACCTCACCTCATTACAACCTCAGAACCAATGCTGACTTTGAGAACACTACAACTTCTACAACAACACCAGAGTTCAAGATGAACCTGAAATCTCAGGCTACATCCACTTTAAGAGTCCTTGATTACACCCTGGATGCCAGTGCGCATGTTACTGCACCTAGAAGGAACCGTGTGTCCATCTCTGAGAACATTAAATTTGAGCAATCATCCTTCAATCTTGATCACCAAGGATCAATGATCTTCTATGGCATCTCTGGTCAAGCCAGTGCTGAAACAACTGCAAAAGTCATGACTGAACTCTATGTTGCAGACCTTGTCAACAAAGCATCCCTTGCCATAGAGAAAGGAATGTCTGTCACTGTAGAGACAGAGTACAAGCATGACATTAATATGCCACCCCTTAATATCTTCAGTGATATGTCAATGGGTCAGAAGACTGTTTTCCAACTTGAAGAAGGAACTGCCAGCCTGAATATCAACAATGTGGCCAATGTAAAATATGCAATTCAGGACTTCTCAGATGAGGGAAGCCACAAGAGCACGATGGAAATTGTCATGGATCTCCACACAGCTAAAGTGACCCTCTCTGGAGAGACAGAATTCCACAAACTCAAAATGGTTCAAAATGTGGTTGTTGACATGTGCATCTTCCGTCACATAATTGTTGATGCCAAGGTTGAGACAGAGGCACCTTTCATTAAGAGAAGCATTGCAGAGGCCAAGCTTCAAGCTAAGGTTGAAGACATGAAAATCGATTTCACCGCTTCTCATAACACTGAGTTGGAGGGAGAGGTTGAAGGAAGTCTTGCAAACTCAGCACTTGCTTTGATCACACCTAATAATGTAATGATTGAAACCAAGAACAGAGGAAATACTAAAATTGCTCTTCCATTCAAGCTATCTGGAAAGATGGATCTCCAGAATGACATGTCTTTTATCCTGAACTCTGATGTGCAGCAGGCCAGCTGGACCGGTCTTGCTCGATTCAACCAGTACAGATACTCCCATTATTTTACCATGGATAGTGGTGAGAGAGAAATTAATATTGCTTCCCAGATTAATGGAGAGATAAATCTTGATGTACTGAAAGAGCCCATCACCATTCCTGCAATGACTGTGCCCTTTTTTGGAATAAGGACACCAAGAATAGAAGACTTCTCATTGTGGGAAGACACTTCCCTGAGCTACTTCTTGATCTCAACTCAGCAGACACTGGACATGAGCTCCAATCTTAAATACATGAAGAACCCTGAAATGATCACCATTGACATTAACATGGAGCCAGTCATCAATGCCATTAATACCAATGTCAGATCTCTGCACAAAACAATGCTCATTGGCAAAGACAAAGCTGCCACCATGATTGCTGCATCTTATGGAAAAGCAAGGGAAGAGTATGAAAAATACAGCATTGAATTGCCCACAACCATCACAGTCCCAGCTTACAAAATTCCAGTGATAAATGTCGAAATGTCCACTTTCACTGTTCCCCTGCCTGACTTTAGTCTCATCACAATGCCTTCTCTCAGTGTGCCATCTGCCCTTAGGAAGCTGACTCTGCCAAAAATCACTCTCCCTACAATTGACAGCATCAACATCCCACTCATGGGCGATTTAACATATGAGTTCTCCATGAAAACAGCAATGATCACACTGAAAACTGATGCCAGCCTCCTCAACCAGGACAGCATCCTCATGAAACTTGATGCCTCCTCAAACTCTGAATTTGACATTCTAACTGGTAAAATTGAAGGAAATGCCAATGTGAACATGGCCGAGGGATTTAAGATGGCTTCCATTATGTCAGTTAAGCACGCAATGGTAGAGGGAAACCATGACAGCACCGTCATTGTTAGTTATGAAAATGTGGATGCATCTGTTGCAAATTCAGCTAAGTTCAACTTCCCTTCGATGACAATGGAAATCTACCAGGTGATTACTGGAAATCCAGAGGAAGGCCTTGTTGTCTCAATGTCCACTCCTGCTGTAGGCCTTATTGGAGTTCAGATGCAAACTAAGCGTCCAGCACAAATGAAAGCAAGACTCTATGGCCGGTACCCGGTAAGAGAACATTTGTTTAATTATCTGTTTACTAATAAATTTGGATTGTGGTTTCCATGTTGATGGTGCACTTATTTTATATTAATCTAGTTTGTGTTTTATCTTCACTTTCCCACAGTCTGAGCCCACAACGGACATTGATATCTTTGGCATTAAGACGGCTTTGGTGAATGCTGAGAAGGTGAACCTGCAGACAACCTGGAACATGGAAATGCCATATCATGTGATGCTTAGCCTGAAGGAACACGTTCCCGATGTTGTAGACATGGTATCTACACCTGTTGTCAATACATTCAATGTCATCTCCAGACAGGCTAGAAGTCTTGAGGGCTCATTTGAGGAGGCTAGAAATCAGGGTAAAGTGATGTTCCAGAGAGCTGTTGACAGCCTTGCAGCAGTAAATCCCAATGACTTTATGACAACTGTCACAGATAACACTATCATGATCCTCAGACAGTACCAAACCAAAATTGAAAGCATTTTTGATGCTGTTATTAAATTTCTGAGAGAGACAAAGTTTCAGATCCCTGGGTATGAAGAGAGAATGTCTGGTCTTGAGGCCTATCAGGAATTTAGCGCTTTTGTTGCTGAAGTATCTGAGGAGGCTGTTGAGAAGATCCCTGCATACTTTTCCACCATGTTCAGAACAGTTATTGAATATTTCAACTCCATTGAATTTGTCCTTCCTGGTTCTACCCATATTGTCAGCGGAAGAGAAATTCTTGATGACTTGTTTGTAGCATTTACAAAACTCCAGAATGAGGTTATTGCCAGTGTTAGGAACTTCAGAGATGTCCAGCTAGAAAATATCATTCAGAAATTTTCTGGATTCATGCAGTTCATTGTTGAGCAAACCGAGAAGTTCCTCCAAACTGTAAAATCTCTGAATGCTGAGAGGCTCACCACCTTCATGGCTGAGGTGTATGATGATGCCATGAACTCTCAGGTCCTGGATGACATCACTAAGCAGTGTGAAAGGATCTGCACCATTGTAAAGGAATATCTAACAACTGTGAAAGCTAAGCTTGAGGATGTTTTTGCCAGCATGTCTACTGAACAGCTTCAGGCTGACATCATGTCCTGGATTGATGTAGCGGTTAAACGTGTGAATGCTTTCCATAACAATGTCATCAAGACTCTTAAAGAGAAAAGCAAAAGTGTTGAACCATATGTGAGAGTCACTGACAGAGAGATGGAGGTTGATATTCCAATTCCATTTGTTGCTAAATTGAACTAACTAACCTTGGATAACTAAGGGCTATACTACAGTATTCTCTACATTCAAATGATTGTTTATTTTTTCACAGTAGACAGATGTACTGTTCCCACTGTGTTTCACTTGTGTCTTGTCTTATTTAAAAAAAAAACAACAACCCATGAATGTCAATAAAGACAGTTTATAATGCAATCATGTCTGAGTCTCTGTTAAACAACACACCAAATCAAAGTATATCATGACAGATCCCCCTTACAATAAGACATACTGAAAACAGTGATAATACGTTATTACTATCGCTACACAAAACTAGCATTAGCCAAGTGGTTATTTGTATTCTTAGATCTTAATTTAGAAAAGACAAAAATAGTGTTTCAGTGTAGAGGTCGACCGATATGGGTTTTTCTAAAGCCACTGCCGATATATTAGAGATATATTTTGAGGTCAGAGTCAGCTGATGGCCGATAAGAGCTGCCGATTTTTTGGGCTGATTTTTAGGGCAGATATGCTATCATATTGTCCTTAATTGGCCTGCTAAAATATCATACTAGTAAGAGGACGCACAACACTTATAAACTTAACATGATTTATTGAAAACTGAACATTGAAAAAAATCAACATATGAAATAAATATAAATACCAAATAAATAAATACCAACTCTGAGTCTGAAATATTCAATATATAATCAACATAAAAATAAATATGAAATAAAAATAAAATGTAATTTAGATTTTATAACATATTTATATATAACATATTTATTTTATTCATTATAAATAACATAATATATAGTATAAATATTATGTATTACATAAAAATGACTGTAGGGGCCTACTCATCATAACAATAAGAATTAACAAATTAATGACTTAAACATATTAAAATGAATAATTAATAGACTAACAGAGTGCAAGAAGACTTCCATGATGTGACAACTTCCGACAGCTACTTCAAAATGGCAAAATACATGTTCAGGTTCTACAGTTTCACTGTGGAACTTCCGTGCCTTGAACTTTCACGTTTCCATTTCAACAATATAAGACTCGTCTCCCAGCATGCTGTGCAGGAAACTGGAAATTGGAACTATCGAGCATCCATGTGATCCATCTCTGGTTCACAATCAAACCAAACATGTATACATCGCGAAAATTAATGGACATGGGATGGCAGTGTTATAAAACGTTCACATGTTAGTTTTGCGTCCTCCTTTTGTTCACTTTTCACTTAGATTGTCCGTTACTATAGTTTAGATTGGAACATAGCGGTCACCAGCGTAGAGGGTGCTTGCATAGTCGACGCATTCCCAACGCACTCGTGGCCACAAGGCTACGCATAGCAACGTTTTGTTTCGAGAGGAATTCTACATCTCCGAGGCAGCTGAAATGCTATTCGTTTTTCTTTTCGCTAAATGAAGCAACACATCACAGATTACAACTTATCATGAGTGCAAAAATACGACTTTAGGACATTGACATGTAAGAATTGAAACCTTACCTGAAGGCTATCTCTGCTGACTCCTGAAACGTCACGCCGCGTTCTAAGTAGCTGTCCGCAGATGTGCCTGACTTTAAATCGGCACGACTAAATAACAAAATCAGCCGATGCCGATTGATTAAAAAAATGGCAAAAAAATCGATTTAATCAGCCGGCTGATCAATCGGTCAACCTCTACTTCAGTGACATACAGTCTATCTAAAAATTATAACATGACTTTGACAGCATTTGATCAGATTGTCCATTTTCTTGCAAAAATAATCACAATAGAACTATGAAGGGTGTTAAAATACAGCAATTGCACCTGTCTTTAAATATGTACATTTTCTTGAAAATACTTAAAGTAATTGTGCTTTTGATCTGTTGCTTTAAAAAGAGAGAAATACAGATGTTGATTCTTGGTTTTATTGACTTTTCCAGAACAGTACCATTCATTTCATTTCTGTGAACATATAATAGACAAAAAATTTGGCACATTTTCATTAGTTTGTCATCTCTTCTTAAACTTTTAAAAGAAAAAAAAAGGGGAAAAAAAACCCAAACAAAACAAAAGATGGACTGTCTGAACAGTGAATAACAACTGAGCAACATTACAAACCAGAGGCACATGAGGGGGGGGGGACAGTGAGAAAATTAACCAGTCAAGCACAATGCATTCCTGTCCTGTAAGTCAGCAAAATGCCCAGCAACAGCGGGCAGGGAGGACTGTGACTTTTACACCATCGTAACTCTGGCTGGAGCTTAAAAAGATACTGTGTTAAATGACTTAACTTTACTATGGTTGCTTACTATGAAGAAATACCTGTTTAAAGTGAAATTCAATCTTTTTGTTAGAAAATAGCTTGTATAAATCCATCAAGGTTTTTCTTCTGTTACCATCATAGCAAAAGTTTGTAGTTAACGTTCATAGTTGTCATATTGAAACACACAACTCCCTCCTCTGTGTATTGGAGCAGTTACACAATACTTCCAGGTAAACATTGATTGAGCATGAGCAGTCTTTATTTCACAAGTATGGAAAAATACTAGCACAGATTGATTTTCAGTTGATAACTTCAAGGCCCCATCAGCAATTTCTGATTAAACAAATGTCACTTACATTCATATTTGTTATATAATGGAAGACGTCAAGATAAAAAAAATCTGTATTTTGTGTTTTCTTTACATAATCCAACTTCTTTTAGTGCTGCAAACAAACTTTTTAAACATTCAGACAGTAAAATATATTACCTGTGTGTTTCTTGTATTAAAATATTACACCATGGTGGCAGTATATAAACCAATTGCTTCAAATTTTAGACAAAGAATTACCCTATTTGTTGAGGTGTAGTTACATAACATTATTTCAATTTTTACTGCCTTCAGTAAAATCCAAACAATCTTGTGACTTGCTTGGAAAGTTTGTTTCACTGGACAAAGCACTTACATAGTAAACATTCTCACATGCTCAGTCTGGTCTTAAGTTTCATTGCTGTAACTGAAAGTGAACCTAACAGAAAGTCTTCAGAGTTTTTGAGGCAAAAATGTTCCTGCTTAAAACATATTGGACTTCAGAATTCAGACACAAATTAGCATACAGTATGTGCTTTAACATATTTGGTTTAAGTATGTATAATATGTTTCCTTTGCTTTTCAGTACATATTATTTACAGGCTACAGTGACATTGTCCTTCCACGTTCTAAAAGCCCCTGTTTCAACATATCTTCCCAAATATTGCAGTCCCAAGCAGGCAATTTTAGAAACACATGAACTCTTTGTGCATTTAAGGATAACAGAGGATCTACCCAAACACTTGAAATGTTTCTACAATACTTAGCCCTTTTCAAGTTTTTAAAGACTGAACAATCCATAGTCTGTTAGATCTGTTGTGGAATTCGACCTGTTGCATAATACGGACACCTAAAGACCAGATATTTAATACTGCAAAATGACAAACCATGCTTTTTGGATGGGGTTAAAACTAAAACACAAAACCTGAGACATCTGATGTCATTAATGGTAAACATAAAAGATATATTAAAAAAAAAAAAAAAAAAAAACTCTAAACAAAAACAAAACAAAAAAAAAAAAGGTGTAAAACGTCACAACAAACTAAAACAGCAAAAAACAAAAACAGCACATTACAGCATGGGCATCATTGCACTGAAATGTACTTCTTAATAAAAGTTTAAGTGATTCACTGTAGTGTAAATGTAATGTGCAATATTCCAAACTTAATACATTTTACAATACCAAGTGGACATAAATAACGAGTGCAATTTTGCTGTTTTGTATAGGCTATTACAAAGCATTACCTTGGCATTAAGGCGTATGCAAGTACTTTGAAAGAAAAAGTGAGCAAATGAAAACTTGGCTCAAAAGCAGGCTTATAGCCACAGTTCGTAAGAAAGATAAGAACCACATTAGTGGAGGATAAAATTTTAACAGCTTGTCCTTTTTGCCCCTCCACCAGTCAGACCAGGATCATGTGATGTGATCCACAGAGAACACGCTGTAACCAGTGCTTTTCACACACCCAGATATCAGATGATTGTGGATTGTGTTGAAAACAGTCACAGACGTGGATCAACTGGAGTTCGGATCCAAACCTTCTCTGTCCGTACACGTTCGGAACACATTTCCCAGAGGCCCTCGCGGCACGTCCGACTTTCCCAGACACCTTCGATAAAGTCACATCAAAACACAGCATTTAAAACAACTACCTGATGGCGTTGCTTTTTTCTGCAAGGCAGCTCGTGTTGCAGTTTCGAACACTTCCCATATTCCCTCCTTGGTTTTGGCGGAACATTCCAGATAGTCATAAGCACCGATGCGCGTGGCCATGGCCCGGCCGTCCTCCGCCTTCACCGGCTCGAGCTTCAACCGGGACAGTTCGTTCCGTACGTTCTCGTCGTTGCGGAGATCCTTCTTGTTGGCCACTAATATTATGGGCACGTTCGGACAAAAGTGTTTGACTTCAGGAACCCACTTTTCGGGGATGTTTTCCAGCGAGTCCGGGCTGTCCACGGAGAAGCACATCAGGATGACATCGGTGTCCGGGTAGGACAGGGGCCGGAGCCGGTCGTAGTCCTCCTGTCCGGCTGTGTCCCATAGAGCCAGCTGGACCTGCTTGTTGTCCACTTCAATGTCCGCCACGTATGTTTCAAACACAGTCGGGACGTACACCTCTGGGAACTCGTCTTTGCTGAAAACGATTAGTAGACATGTTTTCCCACATGCGCCGTCGCCGACCACTACCAGTTTCTTGCGTATGTCTGCCATCCCTGCGTCTTCAACCCACCGTGGATCAGCTGGACCATCCGAAACACACACCAAATAAACACTTAAAACCACTCTCACTGCTTTTATACCTAAAACCGAGGCAGGGCAGACTCGTCTCGTAAGCCGATCCCCGTCTACCAGCTGCAGACCTTTTACCCGTAACCGCCGCGGTCTCTTTATAAAGCGCAGAAGGTTTCCTAAATATAGCAATCCAATCGGAAATAGGGAGGTGAGATCACAGTCTGTAAAGGAAGAGGTGATTGGATCTCATCGGTTTTTCTCATGTAGAGGAGGGTCATGGACCACGAGGACCCACCCGACCCAGCATCAGCCAAAATCAACCACATATACCGCACCGGGATGTACATTATTTAAAAAATATATAAATTAATACTAGTAAAATGACGTTATTGAAATATTCTGATAATAGCAATAGATTATCTATTTGTTCTTAAAATACCATAACATTGCTTTTAATAATAAGTCAACCTTAACATTTTAAAAGCTGTGTCATGAGAAGAAGCAACATGAGCAGAAATTAAATGATAAATAGGATAATATCACTTTTTTAAAATGTGATGCTAATTTAAATTATTATATCTGATTATGATTAAGTTGAGTAATACACACTGAGGCAGATATCTATTACCTTCACATACAAAGGGTACGGAGAAAAGGCAAATTTACATTGACATTGTTACGCATGTCTACGTAGTTCACGCTATTTACAGGGAGGGGGCACTAGCGTAGGCAAACTCTTAGCACTGACTATCAAGCCTTGCTAAATCACCGCTCTCTCCAAGGAAACAAAACAATATAGAATCGGGTTGACGGCGTGCTACAAGAATAGACCCTCTCTCGACACGACAGCGCGTGAGTATACCGATTTTATTTGTTCACATCGAAAGCAAAAGCACAGAATAGCGAGTGTTTTTAACTCGACTGCCGTGATGTGAGTATTTCCCCTTTTGTTTAGCGGTTAAGGCCCCTCTGTTTGGAACTTGAAGGGGGGCCATGTTGTTTAGCCACTGAGTGTTTGGTTGATGTTTTAGCTCATAACACCAACTTAGCAGTTAGCCTTAGCGGTGCTAGCTCTTACGGTAATGTTATATATTTTTGATTTATCGTCACTTGCTATAAAAAATATTGCGTGGTCCCTTAAGGCAATGAATTAGCTTTTCTGACAAGGGGACTAGCTCGCCTGTCATAAATAATGGTCAATCCGTGAATTTAACTTTGATGTCTAGGGTAGCCAATAATAAACACAACAGGCCTGCTGCGAATAGCAATAGCTGGTTAGCTAAAGAGGTTGCTAACGATCACTCCAGCCAATTGTCATTTGTTAATGCTCAGTGTATCCGTCTGCTATGTTGAAAACACTTACTTATGCACACCTATCAACAATAAAGAACGACAGCGAACAAAGTTGTTCATTGTTACCGTTGTGCTGCTAAAACAAGTGTTCACGTAAATGCTTGGGCTAAGCCGTGTGTAGCCTTCTCCTTAGCAGCGAACCTGATGGCAGTGTTAGCAAGCAAGCTGCTAAAATGCTTGCTCGTCGGTCTGCAAAAACTGGCGTTAACAATGATTTTTTTTTTTTATAAATTACAAACCCCAGCAACTTCCATCGTGACTTAAGTTCATTTGATGTTTGGATTAGCGTTGAGTTGATGTCTATTAATGATTAAGAACGTTATAGTTACATTAGCGGTAGCATAACGTTAGCCTTATGGTAACCAGCGATGGCTAACGTTGGGCTAACAGTAACGTTAACTAGCACAATTGGTAATGAGAACCACTAGCATCCGTGTCAGTCAAATGTTTTGTTTTTACTTTAGTAAAACCACGAACCATTTTAGCACCAGCTGTCTTGCAATTTGGCATAAATGACATGTCACCGGAATGAAAACACACTTGAATATCAAGGGGAAATGAAGATTAATCTGGACATGGAAATAGCAGCCAATACGTTAGTCTTGCACTGGTGTAAAAATATAAGTTCCATTAGGAAATGTTTTACATTTCAGTTTGTGCTATTCTCTCTCAATTTGTTAAGTGTAGTTTAATGGGTCCTTTACCTGAATGCCTCAGACAACTTGGCAATTAAGGCCACACGCTGGTACTATAGATTCTATTATATTGGAACCATCATTATTTAAAAGTCCAACAAATGTGTGAAATGAAAGTGTTAATGATTGCTGTAATCATGCTACATTATATCAGAAGTCCTTAATTTGATAACACAGGTGCCCGTTTAGCTTAAGCAATGTGTTGTGATGCTGGGTACAACAAATGTCTTGCCCATGGAAATATAACAGAATGAAAATCAACATTTGAAAGGTGTCATGGCAAACTATCATGTCATGACTAATTCATGTTCTGTATGTTTAGGCTTTCCCGTGGAATGAGCGTTCCATGCAGCATCCTAGGTATGAATGACGTGGCCTGGCAGGAGACGAGAGGTGGGATGCTGCATGCAAATGGTGCTCCTGAGACCGGAGGTGTCAGAGTTCATGGTGGAGGGCCCCTAGCCACAGTTGGGGGTGCTGGACAGGGTCCTGGAGGACCACATCTACATGGTCTTGACAGGAGTGTTAATCCTACCCCAGGTACCCCACAGCCTCCTTTGAGCGGGCGATCTCAGGATGATGCAACAGTTGGATACTTCTTTCAGAGGCAGCCTGGAGAGCAGCTTGGAGGTTGTACACCCAGCAAACATCGCTGGCCGACTGGAGATGCTAACCATGTTGATCAGGTAAACTATTTCAGTCCAAGAAAAGGCTGTACAGTTAGTTCAGGGTAGATAGTATGCAGTGTTTTATGCCTAGTTCTTCCTACACAGCATATCATTTTCCCTTATGTAGCAATTCCTTTCTGCTTTCAGAACATGTCCTCCTGTGTTCCACATTTGCAAATATACAGATTATGTACACAAATTGAATGAAACATGAAAAACAAAGGCTTTACTGCTTTTTAGTGAAGACTCAAAAGTGCGTGTTTAGGCAGATTGTATCAGGCTAACAGGGTAGTCTCGAACAAGATTCTACTGCAGCTGGAAACGATTGTGCACTATCACTGATTACATCTGTTGATATCCTTCTCACATTTATAGAGTAGTCCCCTGCAAAACTAGTTATTGTTGGTGTTGCTTGATTGTAATCTTTGAGATTCACTGTACAGAAAGTTAATGTTTCTGTGCTGGTCTTGGTACTGCCAAGTTGTCAAATTTGTTTCGATATACTATGTGACTGGAGAAACACATCCACTTAATATATTGGAAACAAACAGGCTGCATGTTTGACTTTTTGTTGAGCAAAAATGTTCTCCAGAGCAGTAATCTTGATTTTGTAATTTAGGTATTTTCACAGTTTTTAGAAACTTAAACTTCAGTTAATCACATTAATTGAATATATTCCTAAGCCATAGTGAATTTAAGTTTAGGGTGTGTACATTTTGTATTTGTGACATTCCAAATCCCACGTAGCCAGTCCTCTTCCCATTGACAACTTTTTCCACTGTAATCTTAAAACTTTAGTAGGAAGCAACATGGATCCTTTAAGAAGTGAACAGTATTTACGAACTGAATAATGTTACTTCTGTATTCATTTGATTGGGGTTTGATTACCACTGCGAATGTGTATTAACAGCACAACTAATCCTTAATGTCATTGATAACAAGTTAAGTATTGTCCAGTAGTGAAGTACTAAAGAATTTTAATATCATAACATTAGCATCAGATGTGAACTTCAGCAAATGGACAATCTAGAATTCTTTACCAAACCACCACAGTTCCTGTAAAATTACATTATTCCAGAGGAAATGGTGGTTTTGTATTTTTTCACTCTGTTCCTGAGTTTAAACCATGTTTAAAACCATGATGGATTTCTTTTTGGCAAATGTATGTAATACAAATGACAAGAATTTTTCATTGAATAAATGGGTATGTGTAGGATTTCCTGTTAAATATAGGGACTTACTCTGTTTTACAGGCATGAGCTCAACATGAGTTTAAGCTTTTGTTTGATGCCTGTGATAAAAATCTAATGGGGGGGGGGGGGGTGTTATCAAATAAGCTGCTAAGCTGCAGTACCTGGTCATTAAGAGATTTCCCCCAAAGGAGTGTCTGTCAAGCAAGAATTTCGATTCAGAATACTGCTGTGTCTTTGTCTGCGATTGTTCAAGCAGAGTTCTGAGAATTAGTTGTTTCTTTTCTATAGACAAACCTGTTCTAGTTTTGTGTGCACCTGTCTTGTTGTTTTTTATTCCTGTATTTTAGCAGTTATGGCATTAGAGGTGAGTTACTCTTGTCACCACAGTATGAGCCATGTAAACAAAGTTGTGCTAAACATTTCAGCCTCTACGTTCTAAAATGGGCAAAGCAGTACTGCGGTCATCATATTGGCACACTACTGTGACTGATTTTTAAACTGCCATGTATTCATTATTTATCAAATGTCTACATCAGTTTAGAATTGCTGTGTGTGTCATCACAATTAATATTGTGATGGTACATGGAGAAACGCATCTTGCCTAACAAGAACATAGACTGTTGTTGGTGTAGTTATAATTAAAATGGCTCTTTCAACATTCTGATGGGCTGCTTTTTAAACCAGACTAACTGCTTTTTTATCCAGTGATACTGTCTCTGTGTTTAACAGTAAACTGATTTGCACAAAAATAGGATTTTCATGTTCCTGTTTCTGAATTTGGCAAAAACGCCATACCCTAATCT
>JAQQZY010000017.1:28793876-28805560 GCA_030068375.1 Ostorhinchus rueppellii | reverse complement strand
GACCCAGAGTGGACATACCCTGAAAATTTCATCAAAATCCGTCCATAACTTTTTGAGTTATGTTGCTAAAAATCAAACACAGTAAAACATAACCTCCTTGGCAGAGGTAATTATTAGACCATCAAAAGTTAGAAAAAAAAAAACAATAGTTATGGATTCAAGTACTAACTCCTGTGTGTATCATGTGACTAAAACAGACAAAAGAAAACGTGGACAATTTCATAGATATTGATGTAAGAACTGAAGTGATTTTCGTTTTTATCAAGAAAACATGGAAAATGGATAGATATCAGCTCTGAAATTCTTGTGTTTCAAGGGGCATTATCTTGCTGAACCATCCACTTTTGTACACAGTAGAGCAGAGCATGTGCAGAAGTGTGCCTGTGGGTTTGGAGAATGGTACAATACTTGGCAGAGTTCAATAACTACCAATGATTTTTAATGTGATATCACAAATGCATGGGGTCCAAAAAGTGTACTACCACTGCATGGAAGTACAGTCATGGAAAAAATTATTAGACCATCAAAAACAATGGTTATGCAATCCAGTCCTGGCTCCTGTGTGTATCATGTGACTAAAACAAACAGAAAAGAAAACATGGAATGCCTAAAAGCACTGTTTTTGTCATAGATACTGATGTAAGAACTGCAGTGATTATGGTTTTTATCCAGAAAACATGTTCAATAGATAGATATCAGCTCTGAAATTAAACTACTATGAGCTTATTGTTGTTCTCATTATATTTGTCCAAACAAATATACCCTTAGTTGTACCAGAAAGAAACTGAAGAAAAAAAGGGTGGTCTAATCATTTTTTCCACAGTACAATGTACAACGTAAAGCTCAAAAATGTATTTGACAAATTCTATGTTCTCTTACTTTAAAATGTCTGAATATTTTCATAATTTCCTGCAAAACTTCACTTGGAAAAAGCTGAAAATTGATTTTCACCATCACTTCTGTTCGTTACAGTGTGATTCTTTGTTTTAAAAAGTAAAAACTCTCATCATTTAGAATTTGCATCCAGTATAATATCAAAAATGTAGAGGGAAATGCTGTCGGTGAGCAAAGAATAAAAGCAGTGAAACTTCATCAAATGAGCATCACAAAGAAAAATTAAGTGCGAACTGACTCCAGAATCAGAATCCTGTTTATTCCCCTATAAGGAAATACGGTTCACAAAACTGGGAATTTTTCAGTGGTTTGGTTTTTGCATAAAACATGCAGTAAATAAAATACAGTAGAATAAATAAATAAGGTAGAGAATAAACAACATATTTTCAAGAATGAATGATAGAATAGTTAGTTAAATGGAAAGAACAAGAAATATGCAAAAAAAATGTGTGTACATATTGAAACATGCACAATAAATAAATACAAATCAGAACTGAACAGTTTCTGCAGTTAAAGTTAGTGTTTGTGACTTTATCTGTCAACTCAGGTGTTTTCTTACATAATCTCACTTTCAAAATTATTTCGTGACCTTTTATTCTTAATATTATTTATATCAGGGGTGTCAAACTCATTTTAGTTCAGGCACCACATTAAAAACATTTTTTTTTTTAAAATACAGAAAATGTCCCTGCCGTTCACCACATATTGTGTGATTTTTTTAAAATAAAACATGTTTGCATCATATAATCAAACACTACATTAAAAAAATACAAACACTACATTAAAAAAATACAAACACTACCTTAAAAAAATACAAACACTACCTAAAAAAATACTAACACTACCTTAAAAAATACATATACTACCTTAAAAAAATACTAACACTACCTTAAAAAAATACATACACTACCTTTAAAAAATTACAAACACTACCTTAAAAAAATACATACACTACCTTAAAAAAAATACAAAGACTACCTAAAAAAAATACATACACTACCTTAAAAAAATACAAACACTACCTTAAAAAAGTACAAACACTACCTTAAAAAAATACATACACTACCTTAAAAAAATACATACCCTACCTTAAAAAAATACAAAGACTACCTTAAAAAAATACAAACACTACCTTAAAAAAAATACAAAGACTACCTAATAAAAAATACATACACTACCTTAAAAAAAATACATACACTACCTTAAAAAAATACTAACACTACCTTAAAAAATACATACACTACCTTAAAAAAATACATACACTAAAAATACAAAGACTACCTTAAAAAAAGCACAAACACTACCTTAAAAAATACAAACACTTCCTTAGAAAAATACATACACTACCTTAAAAAAAAAAAAAAAATACAAAGACTACCTTTAAAAGTACAAACACTATCTTGGCGGAGGTCCGAGTGCTTTTGTCGTTTATTTGACATTTTTCCTATCTATCAACTTCTACATGACATGAAAACATGGAAAACCATCTCCACGTCGGTGTGAGGCCTCCTCGGTGCTTTTACAGCCTCCAGATCCGCTCTCACCTCTGGATTGGACGGACACTTTGACGTGTCGGACTGAATCCTCCTCATATGTGGACGCGCTCAGAGCAGGACCCTCAGGAGACCACCGGACCAGAGATGATGAAGCCTTCCCACTGGAGCCTGTTGACCTGCGCGTCCCTGCTGCTGGCCCACGTCCGGGCCACGTACCACCACGGCGCAGGGGATCCACAGCTGATGTCCGCGCAAAGTTACGCACAAACCAGAAACAATGGACGACCACCCATCAGGACCCTCAATCTAGCCAGTAAGTTTGACTCACTGCTGTGTAAAATTTCAATTAGCATTTTTTCATTTCATTTTTAGTTTAATTATTAGACTTGATATCATAGGCAGTGGTGGAGTCCTGTTATTATCTGCACTTTTCTACATTTCAGACACAAATACTGTACTTTACACCCCTGTCTTTTACTCTCAGTCACTATCCAGATTATAGTTTTCACCCCTTTCCTGTCAAATGAAAAATATATTTCCAAATGTGTTTATTTTTGTTATATAATAAGTTGAAGGATGAACAAACTCAATATAATTCAATTCCTCTTGAGTCTAAAATAACAATTCCAAAAATAAAATAGAATAAAAAAAACCCCTTTTCTGTATAAATCTTTTTTTCTATATAAATCTCTTAAACAACTTAAACCCTGTCTATTAAAGCATCAAAACTATCAAACATTCAATAATTTTAAGGATTTGAACTCTAAAAGTTGGTTTGATTACTTGAAGTCACTTATGATTCATGAGAAATCCACAAAAAATGATTTATTTTCTATATAAGAAGTGCGTTCTGTGTTTTGTTGTTTTTTTAATTAGTCTTGGATATATCAAAGGTTAGCCAAAAATATTGCCTTTGGTGCATTATTATTTTTTATGTAGCATCTGTGTAAAAATGCACAGTTTTGCGGCATTTAGGACAAAAAATATCCACTTTCAAAATTGCAAGAAAAATTATTATTATTATTATTATTTTTTTTTGGAACTTCAATTCTGATCAAAACTATCAAATATTGACTAATTTTCAGGATCACGTTAAATGGCAGTTTGATTATATGATGCTAATTTTTTAGTTTTTTAAATTTTTTTATTTTTATGAAAAAATCACACAAACAATTAATTATTTTCCATAAAGTAAGTGTTGAGTGGCATTTAAAAAAAAAAAAAAACCTTTGTTGGAGAATGTCAAACATTAACAAAAATATTCACTTTACAATACCTCGGATTAGTTGCAAAATGCTCTGTCACAGACCTGTTTTTCTGAACTCATGACAAGTAGAAATTTAGAAATATTTATTTTCATGGGAACAGTAATGGTGCGAATAAATCCTTTTTTTAAATTTTTTTTTTTTTATTGATTTATCACTGATGAAGTCGTTAAAACACACTGTTGCCCATAAAGAAAATAATAGAATAGAATAGAATAGAATAGAATAGAATATCCTTTATTGTTTTGTACAGTTATTACAATGAAATTATGCAGGACCCCCTCCTCAATGCTATACAAGATAAAAACACAACAAATATTATAAATAAAACTATAAGAATATGAAGATACTAAAACATGTAAAAAGAATATTTAAAAGTACCCCAGGCTAAGGCTAAAGTTGGAATAATTAAGTTTTCAGCCACATTCCTCTTTTTATTCCTATTTCTACACATCGGTACCACCTTTAACTATAGGTACATCGCTTACATATAGAGTCCCAGTTCTACTTAATCAAGAATAAATCATAGTCACAACCATTTCATGAGATTAAGCTATTTTATTTCATCTCTATGGCCAACAGTGTATACTCAGCGTCAGTAATATTAGTAAAATGCAACATATAATGAAATGAAGCACTAACATGCACATACATATAGCGTAAGTGCATATGTTTAATTTGTAGTGGACAGTGTATTTCTGCTTCATATCGGACTTCATAAATTCTCCACCACTTGCTTGACAGCCTTTATGATGCAATATCTGACCGAGGCTATTTGATTTAATGTTATCTACAGTATAGTGTCAGTATTTTACATTTTCCTCAAACACAACATGCATGATCTACCGTTCTCGACTGGGCGTTTCACAAGCGTTTGTACAATCCCAGCTTGTTACAAACAACCCAGGTGGCTGAATCTACACTCCTGCTTTTACTAATCATGTGCATCCGGTCAGCAGAAGTGTTTTTGTATGTTTACTTCATCTTTACTAAGTGTACAAAATGTCAACTTACACAGCTTTCCTGTTTGCTTCCTTTCGTCCTACTAATGTTCTCAATCACCCCTCCTCTCTGGTGGCCCTTCAGTGCACAGAAGTGATTACACGTATAGAGGAGGGTATCACTACCACTACCAGCCACCACGGATCCCTCCGCCGGTAGTGTTTCGACCTATTCCTCTGTCTCCACCAGTGACTTACCACAGACCAGTGCCTCCCTTTCACCACAGATTCAAAGGGCCGCAAATGCACCACATATACAAAGCTCCACATGTATCGCATCATCCCCATCAAACAGTCAAAGGCCCGTTCAATATGGAAGGCCATTACAAAATGAAAGGCCCGTGCCCACCAAAGTCAGACCCCACGGTGCCGCCGCCGCCTGTGGTACCCCCTCCGACCCTCCCTCCAACTCTGCCGGCCACCACAGAGCCAACACTGCCACCGACCCCGCCGCCAACTCAACCTGCAACTACGATGGCGCCGGTGACAACCATCCCGCCAGTGGTGGTGACCACTGAGCTGCCAGTGGAGACCACCGCTCCTGTGACGCTACCGGTCAGTACCCAAAGCGGCATCATCACCACCATCAGTCCTGTGGAGACAGGTAGAATATTCCTAGTCAGGTTTGCTTTCCAACCCAAACAATGCTCCTCAATAATGTTTTCCAGATCAGGTTTGAATGTTTGGCTTTGACACATGAAGCCACTGAGACTGTGTTATTTCATGATAGAATGTGGTCGTAGTTTGTAACATTGTTTCGTCACAGCTGATTCGGCCCCTTAAAGGTTGAAATTAGAAACAGTAAGGACTTCCATTTTGTTTATAATAGAAAGTTTCACATCCTTTTTTTAATCTTTGTTCTAAAAATACAGACACTAAACTACATACATGTCATGACAACCTGTAGTTTTGTGTGTGTTTCAACAGGCAGGCCTCCTAACACTGTCTCCATCTGTGTGTATCATGTCATTTTATGTTCAACATCCTTTCATTCAACAACATGAAATGAAAGGATAAAGACCTGAGAACTCTCTGGTGGATTGTTGATCTCTGAAATGACACAGTATGTTTTATAGGATATAACATACTATATCATTTCAACAAAACTGTGTATTTTTACCATTTCAGGAATGCACAACACTTTCCTTTTGCTTCAGGAACGTCAGCTGTGCATCCTGAACTGGTGTCAACAAATACTGTCTCTAATAATTAACTGTATCGCCTTTTCAAAAGGACAAATACGAGTGTTGTCTCTGAATAATGAACTGACTTTTTAACATGAAGGCCACTAAACGCTGCCGTGGTTTGGTTGATCACCAGAGACAGACTCTCAGTGCAGGAGCCGACCCCTGGACCTGGTGTTCATCATCGACAGCTCTCGCAGCGTTCGTCCTGGTGAGTTCGAAAAGGTCAAGATATTCCTAGCCGACATGGTTGACACACTAGACGTGGGCTCCGACGGCACCAGAGTGGCTGTGGTCAACTACGCCAGCACAGTCAAGATCGAGTTCCTGCTCAAAGACCACTTCAACAAACCAGACATGAAGAAGGCCATCTCCCGTATCGAGCCCTTGGCGGCCGGCACCATGACAGGCCTCGCCATCAAGATGGCGGTGAACGATGCCTTCACAGAGGAATCTGGAGCCCGTCCTCGAACCAGGAAAATCTCCAAGGTGGCGATCATCGTGACAGATGGTAGACCTCAAGACCAGGTCGAGGAAGTGTCCGCCGCAGCCAGGGCCTCAGGCATCGAGATCTACGCCGTTGGGGTGGACCGTGCAGACATGCGCTCTCTGCAGCAGATGGCCAGCATCCCTCTGGAGGACCACGTCTTCTACGTCGAGACATACGGTGTCATTGAGAAGCTCACCTCCAAGTTCCGGGAGACCCTGTGCGGTAGGACAAAGAGCAGCCCGGAAGAACTTTTCAGCCTATTAACCCTGGTTCTAGCTGCTCAGTAAGGGGCTCCTGCAGTCTACAGGGAGGTTGTTTTACATTGTGGATCATTTAAAGTCTTATTGGTTAACATAAACGGTGGAATCCAGAGGAAAAATATAAAAGCAGATGCTCTCAAACCTCCACATGGACTGCAGATGTCGGCACTAGAACCTGCTTGTAGATGCCAAGTTAACCCCTGGTAAATTCTTGGGGCGACATAGTCCTAAACTTTCATTTGTTAAAAAAATATACTTTGCTTTTTAGTGTCAGATCATTATTTTTTAACCAAAGCATCTCATGGCGACTGCTTTGAATCACTGTCATTAGGGTCATTTTGTGATTGTACGTTAGAGCCTCAGCTTCTAAACTAAAGCAATAACCAATAATGCTTCATTTTGGGCATATGTTAAACTTTATATTTGCATTTTTAATGTTGCTCTTTATTTCCATGTCTGTGATATCGAAGGTTTGAACAAATGAGGTGCTGCTATGACTTCTTAATCACTATCTGATGTTTGTTCTTCCATCTTGTGTTTATTAATGTCCTGTTTGTTCATGTGATTGTGATTACTGTTGCACTTTAGGGTTCTGTGATTTTACCTGTGTTTGTCCAACACACAGTGAACCTAAGCAGTTCGCAAATGACCTTGGCTGAGATGTGGTGAAGGAATAAGAACAGATGGACCTGATTTTTCACCATGTGGCAATTACATCTGAGCACACACACCTAGAAAAACAAAAAATGTCATCTTTTGAAGTCACACAAGCTTAAAACAGACCTAAATCTGGGAATCTAGGAACATATTTAGTAAAAATGACATCGGATGTAGCTTTTTTTATTTTTTTTATTTTTAGCTATTAGAAAAAAGACTGATAACTACATTTACAGCTTTAACCCCCTAACGCCTGAATTTATTTCCAATTATGTAGAAAAAAATTTCACTTGTGTTTATTTTGGAGCGGGGGGTGGGGGGTTGATGCGAATTTGCAACAACCGGCGTCAAGGGGTTAAAATGGAACAGTATGAAACTTCACCTATGCTGCCGTCTTGACAGCGCCATCCCTTAATCCCGGCTTATTCTAGGTCTGGACCCCTGTGCCATGGGACATGACTGCGAACACATATGCGTCAACAGCAACGCCTCCTATTACTGCAAGTGCCGGAATGGTTATATCTTGAATGCGGACAAGAAAACATGTTCCCTGAAACGTAAGAACATACTGTGTGGATTCCTACAGCAAATATGACTCTTTGCTGTAATACTAGTGCTGCTCAAGAGCTAACATGTAAAGCTTGTGCAGTCAGTGCTTGGCTTCAGTAGCAGTGCTTCACAACATCACAACCAACTGACTCTTCATTTCACTTTTTGACTGTAACCTGTTGGACAATTATCGGGTAATATTATAGAATTATCAGTATAATTGCATTGTTTTTGTTGCATAATGGCAAAGGTAAACCAGCTTTATTTTTAGACTGGGTGCTCCATTTATCTTGCTATGAAGATGTGTTTGTATTGGCCTCATGTTTCTTAGACAGAAGCCTAGTATGAAAACGTAGAGTGGGTGGTGTTCTGTGTGCTTTCTGACTGTCCACGTGATCTGTTACGCTGATGTGAAATTTGTTCTCTCTCGGTAAAGAGGTGAAGGTGGAGGTGGTGGAGGATCCTTGTAAATGTGAAGCCCGGTTGGCTTTCCAGAAGCAGACACAAGCCACCATCCAGCAGCTCACGGCCAAGCATATCCTTTCTGCTGTTTCCATTGGAAACTGTTATAAATAATGTCTTGAACATGTTTCACTGAGAGGACAGATGATTATTTCTGTCTGCATGTACTGTTATAAAAAAACAAAAAAAAAAATACATGAAAACAGTAAAAAACAAACAAACGAAAAAACTTATGAACAGCCTTAAAATTTTATGACAAAAAGGATCATGTTTGCTTGTACCGTTATAAAAAAATGCATAAAAAACACAGTTTAAAAAATATATGAACACCCTTAAAATTTTATATTTTGACAAAAATTATCATCTTTGCTTGTACTGTTATTAAAAAATACATAAAAACATGTTTAAAAAACATGAACACCCTTCAATTTTTACAACAAAAAGTATCATGTTTGCTTGTACTGTTATAAAAAATACATAAAAACATGTTGAAAAAAACCTCAACACCCTTAAAATTTTATATTATGACAAAAATGATCACGTCTGCTTGTACTGTTACAAAAAAAATCATAAAAAACATGGTTTACAAAAGTACATTAACCCCCTTAATACTTTACATTTTGTCAAAAATTATAATGAAATATTTGCATAAAAATCTGTTTTAAAATACAGTATGTAGTTACCTCTGACAGACACCAATAAATGGAATATTTTTGTGTTGATTATTAAGCCATAAAAACCCAAACAGCCACACAAACCATCTACAGATATAAACTGTTTAATACCTGTTGAGCTCTTAATCCCATCAATCCATGTAAATAATTGGTGTAAAATATAGTTTGTCACCTTTTCATGGTCATCAGATATGACCCATTTGGATGTTCAGAGGCTCTGTAGTTACCATGGAAACACCGTCATCTTCTACAACATTAATTCACCAGTAAAACCCATGGAGTTGGATCAAAGACAGTGGATGGAGACACTGGGTTTATGTTCTGTTAATGATAGATTGGACCCAAAAAGGCATTTTTTCTTCAGTTTTCTCTGTTTTTCATATAATAACCTTTGAATTTAATGAAGATCTACATCATCAGTAAATTAAATATAAGAAAATACAGGATTCACACACAAAAAAGCAAAATAGACAGGATAGTATTATATATATAAATGGCAATAGGAAAAATCAAAAATTTGGAGAATGGTACAATACTTGGCAGAGTTCAATAACTACCAGTGATTTTTAATGTAATATATCACAAATGCACGGGGTCCAAAAACTGCATCACCCCTATATGGAAGTACAGTTGTGGAAAAAAATATTAGACCATGAAAATGATTTTTATCAAGAAAACATGGAAAATGGATAGATATCAGCTCTGAAATTAAACTGTTATGAGCGATTTTTGTTGTTATCCTTACATTTGTCCAAACAATTGTACCTTTAGTTGTACCAGGCATTAAAATGAAGAAGAAACTGAAGAAAACAAGGGTGGTCTAATATTTTTTACGCCATTAATTTACTGCTTCAATATCCAGATTAAATACCACATCATTTCATCCATTTGTGAAGTAAAATAAAACCTCAAATTAATAATTCCTATCCTATTAGAGGGTCATTGAAATATACAACAGTACTGAACAGACCCACAGAATTACCCAGCATGCCCACCGTTTTTCCCCTCTCGGCGCATGCCTTGTTTGTCCGCACGACTACATTCTGTCGTTCTTTTCTCAGTGTTTAGAGTTTATTTGCTGTTTCCTTGACTCTTCGCACTAGCCGACGTGTCAGGGAGAATCGAGCGTCTGGAGAACATGGTGGGCCGCGCCTAGAGGAGGACTCGGCGGTAGGTGTCGACAGTCGAAGGTCTGGGATGATAGGTTGTAAAAGCTTCACTCCTTCCACATGGTTTGACCTCTTGTTTATTTACTCCCTGCAGATGAGGCTAACTGGTTTTCCTCCTGTCAGAGCCACGGACCTCTGCAACACTGACATGTGCTTCCTGTCGTCCGCCATCCCATAATACTGTATGGATTTCCAGCACAGACTGAGACAAACTGTGATTCATGAACCAACGTCCCTCAAGTTACTAACAGATGTGGACTCGTATGTAGCATCTGGACAAGAACCTGCTGTAAAAGCGACTTCTTTTTTCTTTAAAAACACCTTTAGGGATAGTGTGTGTAGTCTAGTCAAAGAAACTTCATGTTTTTGCAGTTTCTCCTATAGTGTAATTGTATTTTTTACTGTTGTTCTGTTTGTACAAAGATATATATTGTATATATTACTTGCAAAATTATCACAAGAGTGCATTTAACCCTTTCATGCACAGTGGTCACTACAGTGGACAGTTATTCTCCAGCTGTTCTCTTAGATATTCATGGATTTTGTTGTTTTCGTGCCATATCAGCCAACACAATAGACACTTATCCATCATCCCATACACTGCTATTCATACCATTACCATAACTTTGCTGTTCTTGATAAACCTGATCTGTAGTAACATATCGACGCCTTTCTAAATAATCACCGTTGTCATTTTTTCAGATTTTTCAGGAAACATAAAAAAACTGAACCATTTCTTGAATATATGATATTTACTAACAATTTTAATCCAAACACTTATAACAACAGATGCCTATTGACATACAAACAACAAGTTCAGACAAACATGGAACATGAGAATTAAATGACTTAGGCAATTATTTTAACCCTTTAACATCCTCAACAAGAAAAAAGCAATGAAAAAATGTTTTCTTTACATGTTTTATTTCCTTGGGGGAATAATAACAACAATAACAAAAAAAATAGTTTTGTTATAAACATTTATTCAAGATGTTCTAGACATATTTTCTAGAAATGTATTCATCTCGAGTGGTAGAGATGGCTGAAACAGGTGGAATTAAGTGAAATGTGTTTTTCTATAATATATAGTGAGTCAAAGTGTGCTCTACCATTTGTTTGAGCGGGCAGTTAAAGGGTTAAGAAGGCGATGATATTTAAGTGTAAATAAATAACTAATTGTTATTAGACTGTAATTAACAGTTGTTGTTTTTTTTGCACATTATCAGAGTGAGTAATAAGTAGTATTATAATATGTAAACATCTGAGACAACGTCAGATTAGCTGCATTAACCCTTAAAGACTCAGACGTTATTCTTCCTTTCCAGAGATAAAGTACTGCAGTACAGGAGTGCAGTAGAAGTACAAGTACTATATCAAAAAACTGAGTTGAGTAAAAGTTGAAGTGTTCTTTAAACATCATACTTAAGTGAAAGTATTCAAGTTTTTTTGTACTTAAATATTGCAAGTAGAAGTATGTAAAAAATGACTACTCAAGTACTTAAAGTAAAATTTAAAGTACTGTGTAACTAAAAGAAAGCAGTCACAAGTTTCAGTATCTTTCTATATTTAATATTAAGGCACAA
>JAQQZY010000017.1:28745394-28773383 GCA_030068375.1 Ostorhinchus rueppellii | reverse complement strand
ATGGAAACTTTAGATCAGGGTTATTTGGATATTTTCTGTTGTCAGTATGATTTAAAAACAGCAAACACATTTGTTTGTTAATAAATGGCTTCACCCAAAGACTAGCCATAAGTGAAAGAAACGTTTTTGTATGATTATTCATATTCTCTGAAAAATGGCCAAAGAATCACAAATTCTGCGAGAGTATGTAAACTTATGAGCACAGCTGTATCTGCATCTGTCTCCAATGCCCTGCACTATGTACAGCACTCCTCTGCAGTATTTTCTCTTCTACTTATATTACATGTGCAAAACAAAATCCTTGTACGTGCAAACTTACTTGGCAATAAAGACCTTCCTGATTCTGATTTTGATTCTGGCTTAACATGTTTATTAAACACCTTCAACTGTTTCGACAAAACTGTTCTGTCTTGTTTCTTCTCCTCATATGTCCATCCAGAGCCAACCTGCTGTGAAGTGTTCCATCTTTATAGGCTGGTTCTGTTGCCTGTCACCACCGGATCTACTGCCCATTTGTTCATGCATGATGCTAACTCTACTTTAATAAATGGCCCTAAATTCAATTCCCGCTCTTTCCTACTCAGCTGTTGTGCCCTTGGGCAAGACACTTCACCCTCCTTCCCTCCAGTGTCACTCACACTGGCGTATGAATGTGCATGAATGTTCGGTGGTGGTCGGAGGAGCGAAATGGTAGCCACGCTTCCATCAGTCTGCCCCAGGTTAGCTGTGGCTACAGATGTAGTTTACCACCACCAGAGGGAGAATGTGAGAGTGAATGAATAATGGATCAATAATGTAAAACGCTTTGGGTGACTTGAAAAGTGCTTTAAAAATCTAATCCATTATTATTTTATTATTAAATGCATTAGCAGAGACATTCAGAGTCCTTCTGTGCTGCAGACAGGTTAATTGTGTTAAAAATTTTTTAATCAGATTAAAGGTGGGGTCTGAGATGTTAGAAAAACGGCTCGAGCAGACTACATTTTGAAAAGACACAATTCAAAAGTCCCAACCCCTTTCTTCAGACATTCCCCCGAAGCCACGCCTCCAGACTCCACAACGCACAGTGCAGGGGGCAGAAACTAATGGCAGTTGATTTTGATAGACATATCAGCGTCCAATCATTTCGAGTGAGCGCTCAAAATGATTGGATGTTGTTTTTCAGTCCTGTCCATCCCACAGGTGACTAAAACTTTTAATTTTTGTGTCAGAACATTTAATTATTTGTTTGCAATCAGGGTGTGAAGGAGAATTTTAGCAATATAGTAAAAATGCTCCAGGAAAACATCTCAGACCCCACCTTTAATCATGATGATGGATTAATCTGCGTTAATGCGTTAATTTTGGCATCCCCAATATATGTACAGTTAAAATAAATTAAAAACAATTTGCAAAGCTGGAGAGAGTTAGATATTCAGTGAAAGGCAATTTGAAGGAATTTAACAAAATGTGGTGTCCTTTCTTCAAATATATACAGGAACTGGACTTCACTGAGTCTTAATTTATTACTCATTATCTAATCTGAATATTTTAAGGGTGATATTGAGGGTGGCAGACTGATTTCTAATTTTTTCTACGTACCCAATTGTATTTATGTACTTTCATTCTATTATTTAGCACCTTTTTTTGTTTGTTTGTTTTGTTTTGCTTTTGTCTTCTATGTGTATATGTGTGTGTGTGTGTGTACAGGTGTAGTGGAGTAACGTTTGGGGAGGGGCGGTTATGTGCATAAAATGTGCAAAAATGCTAATACTTGTGCATATGTATGTTGTTGTAGAATTGTATGCAAGGACAATTTCATTCTGCAGAATTTGGTATTGTTATTGTTCTTATTATTTGCACTGTCTGTAATGATAGAAAATGTTAATAAACAGACTTGGGGAAAAAAATTAATTAAAAACAAAGAACACTTCTATTAATAGCTTATGGGTCCTTCCTTCCGTTCCGACATAATGCAACTGTTCTGTTCCGTCCAGTTCTCATTACTAGTGCTGTCATCTTCACCCCATCTGTAATAGTTCCATTTCTTCCATCTCCCTTCAAACTATTCCTCCCTCATTCTCAAGATATGTGTGAACCTCTCCATATCCTGAATCTCCTCCACAGTGTTCAGCCACTGTTCTCTAGTTGGGGGGTCTTCCTTTTACCAGCCCCTTGTAATTGCCTTCCTGCTCGCCACCAGTAATACTTTCAAGAGGTATTTATTCGCTCCTTGTACCTCCTCTTGTGGACTATTCCCCAGATATAACACCAGACAGCTCTTTGGTATCTCATATCCCAGTATCTTCCGCAGCACACTCCACACTTCCTCCCAATATTACCACCACCATTTTTTTTTTTTTTTTTTGAGAAATATTTTATTTACTTTTTCACAAGATACAGAACACACACAACTGCTCAGACATGACAAAAATAAATAAATAAATAGTCGGAGTGTGAGCACATGGGGAGAGTAAATTTAAAATAACAAAAAAGTAAAATGAAAAATGAAAAAATAAATACAAACTAGAAAAGCACTCAGTCTCTGCAATATTCCACTCCTTTTCTCCTTAAAATCCCTTCTATTTCCCATTGTCCACCAGCCTGTGGGGGAGGATCACTGATGTGGCTCACCTGTGCGGGCTGATTTCACTCGTATAAATCACCTGTGGGCTCCAGGGTACAGCACTGACACCTTCACTCCAGCTGGTTTGATGGTGGGGGTTTGCAGGGTTAGTTGCGACATTGTTCTGGATCCCTGTGTGTTCTGTTTGGCTGCTTTTCAGACTGCACTATGCAGAGCCTTAAGAGCATGTAAGTATGTTTAGATTTTTTTTTTTCATATTTTTTTGCTTCCTTCCTGCATGTCTCTGATGTGTAAACTTGTCTTTTAAAGTTTATTATGGAACTTGATGGCTGCAGTACTCACCATAAGTCAAGCGAAGTCAAAAAATCTTAACCCATCCAAAAGTAAGAGTGAGTCCACATGACTTTATTTAACTCTTTCTGAGTGTTTGCAGTGCGCTTCAGTGGTGTTTCCTCTCAACAGGCAGTGGTGTAAAGTCAGACTGTGCAGGTAATCTCATGAGGTTGTCTCTGGACAAGGCCCTCGCCCTGGGGAACCAGCTCGAGGTGGAAGCAGTCAGTGAGTATGAAATGTGCAGATGGATGACAAACGGGGCGGCTCACTACTGAGGAGATGTGAACCCTGTAATGCTGGCTCTTGTTCCAGATAACACCCAGCACATTCAGATAACGCCCAGTTTGGCTGCTCAGTGTGGATACAGCATGGAGTCGGATCCATGGGGCAACACCAGGATCTACACGTCCCTGCTGGGCTGCTATGTGGACAACAAAGTATGTGAGGCTGAAGATGTTTGTTTGGTCTTCTATTACTATATATATTTTTTTCTTTCTGTTCAGAGAAGGTATAGTTAAGATGTTGCCTGCTTGACAGTTTCAGGTAACCGCTTAAAACTACACTTTGTCTGAACAGAAGGGGTAACTATAACAACGTATGAAGTTCTGTTTTTACATGGCTTTTTAAAAACTATATTGCTAAAATCTCCTTCACTCCCTGACTGCAAAAAAAATACTGACACAAATTGAGAAGTTTGCATCCCCTGTGGAACAGGGAAAACTATCTAGTCATTTTGCGCACCCACTCAAAATAATTGAATGGTGGTATGTCTAGCAAATCTGCCATTTGTCACACCCCTGACCCAAGCATTGCATGTTCTGGTAGGCGGGAGGAGTCTGACGAAAAGCTCTGGGACTTTTGAATTGTCTTTTCAAAATGTAGCTTGAGTGGTTTTTCTAGCATGTCAGACCCTACCTTAAGGGTGTCTGGTAGTGGGATTACCCTCAAAGGTAGGTAAGACTATTTCAGTTAAAAGCAGCAACCTATGACTAAAACAAAAGGGGGGGGGGGGGAACTAAAAATCTGGTTTTTGCACATATAGGGTTACAGTGAAATCTGATAGCTGTGGGGAAGAATGGTTTGCAGAAGTGTTTCTTGCACAGGTGAAGCAAGAGTCTGCTGCTTAATGGACTGGACCACTCATTTTAAGAGTTCCAGCCGTACAGCACAATACTACTGTAAATGTAGCTCAAACATTTCCAGACTAATAATGCTTGGAAGTAAAAGGTGGCGCAACCTGTTGGATCTTAATCTAAAGATGTGCACGAAAGGAAGACCTGTATATAAATGTACAAGAAATATCTAGTCCTTCTACTGTCCCTGTTTTAATGTTTAATGATGCATTTGTTCATACAACACTTTTGTTGTTTTTTTTTTTTTAAATAGTCTAAATCTCTTGGCAAATTGCTTGGCTTAATTTATGTTGACCATCCCAATTAACTGCATCTAATAGTAAAAGGGCAGCTTTAGCTAACATGGCTAGTTTCTTGCTGTCGTCCTAGGCCTGATGACTATAAACACCCTTAAAAGACAATTACAGCATTCTAATTAAATGAGTTGCCTGTTAAGACTAGATAAATTAATAACGGATTAAAGGTCATATTTTTAAGGAATTTATCCTTTGGGGACAAATAAAGGCTTATCTTGTAAGAGCTAATTGGGTACTGGATCGGCTTATGTCTCCTGGTAGACTCTGCTGCAAACAAAAGGCATAAATTCCACAAGTCTATAAATGTAAAGGGTCTGACTCGCGAGTATCACTCTTGGCCTCAGATCTCGCTTTATTAGAAAAATCCAGATCTTCTCGGATAACTGCAACAAATGGCTTGGTCTAGCTCATGTTGTGGGCAATCTCAATTAGCCGTTAAAAGGGCAGCTTCAGCCAGCATGACTAGTTTCCTGCTGTAGTCCCAGGCCTGATGACAATAAGCACCCTAAAAAAGGTTGCAACACACTAAAGAGTTGACGGCTAAGAGATACTGTCTAAAGGTCCTATTTAACAAGGGATTTCTCCCTTTTCAGGGAGCTGAGTATCTTTTAAGAAAGTGATCAAATTGGCTACTGAACCTGCTTGTGTCTTGGTAGCCTTTACTGCAGACAAAATGCCCTAGAAGTCCATAAATGTATAAAGTCTGACTCATGAGTATCGATCATAACTCTTTTTCTCTTGTCTTAGGATGACACAACCTTTACAGTCAGCTTGACTCTTCGAATGTACAGCCAAGCTTCAGCAGAGGTGGCTTCTCATGACTTGTCGCAGACGTGTAGCTACTCTCGTTGGGCCTCCAAAGAAATTCTCTGTGACCGGAATTATATGGAGGTGGGTCACTCTACAAACTGTAGAACTGAAGGTCTGGGTCACTAAACAAGACTAATGGTCTGTCATTCTTGTTTTAGGTGTCACAATACATGGCCGCACCTGACCAACACAATGACTATCAGAAGCCACTTATGGACCTCAAAGAGGTAACTATTTGGATGTATTTCATGTGTGGTCAGAATGACATGCATTCTGATCTTTTTAACCCCTAAAGAACCAACAATTTAATACCTGCTGATGCACTAATTCTATCAATGCATGTAAATAACTGGTGTGACTTGGTCATCTTTTCAAAGTAATCAGATATGAACTATTCAGAGGCCCAGTAGTTAACATGGAAAAAATGTCATCTTCAATATTGAGTCACCAGTAAAAATCATAATTTGATCAATGCTAGTGGATTACTCATTTGGTTTATGCTCAGTTATTGATGTACTTGAACTTTTTTCCCTTTGGTTTTCTGACTTCAATATTGGATTTACTGAGCTTCAATGAACATCAACATGATCAGCAGATTACATGTCTAGAGTACATAATTTACACTAAGAGGATAATGATAAATGGGGATAAATTAAGATGTTAAATGGAGAGAATATTTTGGAATTGCCACCAAAGTAGTGTTGGGCCTTAAGGGGTGTATCAGTTTTGTGTTTGGGTGAAAATGGCTACAACAGACTAGAGTGAGATGGCTTAAGACAAACTATAATCTGTAGTGGGAAATTTTTCAGAGGGCCTTGAGCATTATCTTAAATATTCACTTTTAAAAGGTTTGGCTGAATCGGACGCATTTACTAAAGGGGGGGGGAGAAAATGCATTAACACAAATGATAAATTCTTGCCGTTTCAAAAAGTCATGCTCTGAATTAAATTTCTTAAATCCAGTTTTGACTTGGACAGAGTATGTGGGCTTTACTGTTAGTACAGTAAACTGACTGGAGCATTATCTGTTTGAACCAGTGGATTAACAAAACACTACTAGAGAACTTTATCAGTCTGGTTCTGAACTAAAATGTTAATCCTATAATGGAACAGGTCTAGACAGGTGAGGCTGCTCTTTACAGTGATGGTGCTCAGTCAGATCCTCATAGTCCTGCAGAAATTTGACTGTCCCTGAACGCCTCACCCCCTTACCAACTTCATAGCGCTGCTCAAAGTCATTCAGTGAGTGGACTTGGCCTAAGAGCAGGCTCCAGTTAAACTTTAAAAACATGTCAAAGGTCAACATTATTCCCAGTTCTGTTAAAATTTTCATAAGAGTTGAAGTTCCCTCGGACTGATTTGCAGAGCCTTCCATCTCTAAATGAGGCAAATGTGATGTGAAATTGTACTAAATGTACTGGCATCTCCTGTCATATTATATCTTTCACTTCTGTAGCAGTGAATAAAATATTAATGGAGAATAGAAGGGTTTTTGGTAGATGAGACCTGCTGGACAATCTGACATAAACACTTGTTTCCTGTCACCACAGGGCTCTACAACACCTGGCATCTGGAAACTGGCATTTCACACCCCAGGATCAGTGGTGTCGATGGTGCTGGGAGAAGCTGAGCAAAACGGCTATGGTGCCAGGATCACCTCCAAGCGTCTGGTTGTGCGAAGCCCGTACAGCACATCAGAGACTTACCAGTATCCTGACGGTGTAAGAAGCAAACCTCCCTCTTCTATGCACCACTATTTCCTCTGCTCATACTGACTTTAAATGCTCCTCAGGTGGCAAAAATACCCATGGAGATGCTCAAGGTGAACGTTTACTACAATGCACCACATGGACTGAGTGTCATGGACATGGCAGCTGCATGTCCTACAGGTGAGACTTGCTCACACTGGTATGCCACATGTACACTAACCTAACCAAAAAAAATTAGGTACACATGCAATATTTGACTGAATCACCTCTGGGTTTGATTACAGGAGAAATTTAGTGGAATCAGGATATTCTGGTCCATCCTTAGGGGTGTGTGTGGTCTTTGTCACAATAAGGTTCAGATTTTTTTGATAAATCAGACCGCTGCATTAGGTCTTCATCGTATCCCAAACTGGTCTGAGACAGTTTAGGATTAACCTCCATAAAGTCCATTCTGTCACCAATCCTGGTATTGTAAATTTTTCTTAAAGACCGGAGGGGCTACTTAATGGATCAGAGTTGAATAAATTGTTACAGCTGAAACATGAACCACTACAGTACCTACCAATGGAAGGATCTGAACTATTTACTTGGTTAAATCCAGGCAGTTGCTGCAATTACAGTTAAAAAGCCTGGCCCCAAAAAGTAGTGCGTAGCCTCGGATTTCTTTAACGTAAAAAATACTGGACAACATCCAGTTAATCAGGCTTATGACAAACTGGGTCAGGAAGAATTAGAAGTTTCATAGAAGCACCCATGTGTGGAAAATGTCTACCAAAAAATGTAGACAAATGTTATGACCCGTTTGGGAGATGGAAACAACTTTTCAGAAAACATTTACTTTGTGTAAAGTGTGGATTTTTGTCTGAAATATAAACTTAAAGCACCCTTTTCTTCTCTCAGGTGTTTTGGGAATCAAATTTTACAAGGCAGTGTTTTTGCAAAATGACTTGTATGCATTTAACTGGGTAGGTGAAGATAGTAGACACCACGGGTTACACGTGAAACTGCTGATCCATGGAAAAACCTGCATATCTGGATTAGAAAAACCATTGGCATTGTCAATTGAACAGTCTTTAGTGTGAAAGACCACTTCAAGCAATGTTTTCCAGATGAATGCATGACACCTGGGTAGCTTCATGTCCTATTTGGCTTGAATATTAAAGATTCACTAATCGGAGGATGGCTCGTAGTGTAAATTTGTCCTTAAGTCATTAGGTACATCCTGGAGGGAAACTTGTATAAATTCCTCTATCTGTGTCATGTACCAAAATTGAACCCAGTTTCATAGAAGCACCCACATGGATTATCCACCATAAAGTTGACTGATGGAGACTCTAATCAGCTTAGAATATGCCGACTTGATGCAAACTATGGATTAAAAAAAAAAATTATGAACCTTATTGTGACATTTATGTGGCAAAGATGCTGCACTGCCAGGGGAAGAAAGCTACATGCAATATTTCACCACCTTTGGCTTTGCTTACAGGAGACATTGACTGTATCTATTTTGGACCAAAACAAGTTTTCCATCCTTCATAGGTGGCGTCCTCTTCAATGAGGATGTAATCTCTTGGTACGTGCCCCGCAGCATCACACCCCTGTTGGATGGAGGCATTAAAATCATTGAGATGTACATGGGCATCAACGGGCAGAGGCTGGACGAGTCCCAAATGTCTGCACGCGGGTACACCCTATCCCAAACTGAATTTCACATTATCATTGAAATGCGTATAGGCTCGCCTGATGGCTATTATAAGGTAAGGTGTGGGGGGGTGATATTTAAAATGCAAAAACTTGGTCACTCGCCCATCTGCATGTTTTATTGAAATGCTATGAATAATTGCAGAGCCATGCCCTAGATTACCAGTACCACATCACCTACACTATAGAGCCAATGCTGGAGGTTTTGTGGAAGTCAGTGAAGACCCAAGAGGATACCAGATACAAAGTTCTGTTCCCCATCACCACTCCTGCCATGCCTGGACTGAACAAAGTCTCCAAGGGTGAGCTCTGTTAGTGGTTAAAGTAAACTAATTGATCTAGAGTCTAACAGTGGCACTGACTAAACATTTTGCTCTTCTCCAGATGCAATCCCACAGGACAGGGTGTTTAACGTTCAAATGTGGAACTTCCTTTATGATGTGGCGCTGGCCAACGTCACATTTTCATCCGGTGTCTTCACTGTGGAGGAGTGCAACGCCATGGGCTTCTCAGTCCAGGAGCACAAGTTTCCCAATGGGACCAAGGGCTTCTCTCTGAAAGTGCCTTTCGACGCTGCCGTGGTCCTGAAACATGTATGTGGGATCCACTCCAAATGACATGTCACACTGTTGGCTCTGCTTTTGAAGTTTAGTGAAATGGAGGTTCTTCTGTCCGCAGAATACTGAACCCTTGGTCACAACCTACATCCTCTCTGCAGTCCTTGGCTTCATCATCATGCCTGAGTATACTCCTTTTGGTCAACAAGTGGAGATGCAGGTGTCTTTGCAAGATGTTGGTGAGCTTCCCTGAGTTCTCTTGCCCAACTGGTCTGCCTTTTCACTTAGTTTCTCCACAACATAGCGGGTCTAAACAGTTTACCTATCCTCTTGTGGGGGTATGCACCAACCCATCTTAAATGCATAAACTTTTTTTATTGCATCAGAGCTTTTTGACTGTAAGGAACATCTGTTTCAGCAACTGATATCAACTGTTCACTGGTTGTAGTTATGACCTTTGTTCTGTTTTGGCTCCAGCTATTGCTTTATAATGTGCACTGACAGCCAGCTGCTCCCACAATCATGTGAACTTTAACAATTCTCATTTTGCCTTAACCAGTACACCTGCAAAGACAGGCATGTCCAGATGTGAAGCCAATTTAACAGACTAGGTGCACAGAGGGGTAAACTGACCAAGCCCACACCACAAATATTAACCATGTCTTACAAAGGGATGAGAAAAATATTGGACTAGTTTTAATGCATTTTACAGCTTGAGACATGGTCAAACCAACCTCTTAACATGACTACACTGTGGCTAATGCCTTAAACTCTACATTTATGCTGTCTTCACCCTCAGTTCTACCCACTGTCACTGGTGTCTGTGACCAGAGTCAGTTTCACATCACTGTGAAATACGGGAATCAAGGCGCCAACTCTGACGCATTCGTAACCATAGTTGGACCTCGGCAGATTTCCCCAGAAATGGCAGAGGCCTACAAACTGCAGGGAAACTCCACCCACTTCAGCTTCTCCGTCCCATACAACTCTCCAGACACAGCTTTTGAGGTACAATATCAAGACTATCACCAATGAGGACTTGGGGACAGATTTTGCATAATGTCAGCTTCTCTTGCAGTTCCTCCACCCTGATTCAATCCGAGCCAGACTCGATGTACTCCTGTGGAATTCACACAATGACTGGGTGCTTGGTGACCTCCACCTGGCCTGCACTTTCCCCTTGGTGACAACTCGTAAGATGCAAAAACAGAGCTTTGACAGTTCAGGCAGACACTGAGTAAAGTGTAAATGCAAGACTTGCACTTCACATAAATTTTGACATCTGTGGAAACTATATTCCAACAATCAGCTAAAACGATGCTCTTCAGCAGGGATGTGATGCACAGTAATTTTCATTGAGTGAGATCATTTGCACAACTGAAGGATATCCAGCTTTGTGCTCATTACAAGCAACAGTTTGCTTTAGTCTTGACACATTTTTCATCAGCTGGATGTTTGAATCTACTTCTCTGGTTTCAGGGACTGTTCCAAAGCATCACTTAAAAATGACACGCAGTGTTTTGCATTAGTTGCCACTTAAGCAGTCACTACCAGTGTACTGCCTGAACCTTATTTTTCCTCCTTGCTGTTGTAGCCAAGGCCAGCATCCTAATCTCATTGTTCCTTCAGAGTGTCACCCCAATGGAACAATGTCCGCTCTGGCTGTGAAGATAGAATCGACTCCCAACCTCGTCCCCAGTTGGCTGACACTCCGGGACATGTCCTGTGATCCAGTTTTCAGTGACGATCGCTTTGCATATTTTTCTTTTGGTGTAGATTCCTGTGGGACCACAAGAACAGTAAGTTTATTTTAATCTCATTAAAGCGCAACACTCTTGATTGTAATGACGCTTCTGTTTTTTTTAGCTTTTCAACAACGGCATGCTCTATGAGAATGAGATCAGGATAAATTACCACAGCAAAGGGAGGGCTTTATCTCTAGCTAATCTGGAATACAAGTAAGACTTCCGAATTAAACTTAATGAAGTGACGATTATGCAAATAGCAGTTTCTCAAATTGTCTTCTTCTGCAGACAGACCATTTCCTGCTACTACAAAATTGATCAGAGTCAAACAGTTGCTTTTGGTTACAAGAAAAGCAATGAGCCAGCAGCAGAGATTGGGAAAGGACATCTGATTGTGCAAATGAGGATCGCCAAAGGTGACATGACCCACTAAATCAGGGGTGGGGGAATCCTGGCCCTCAAGGGCTGGTATCCTACATGTGTTGGATGTAGCCCTCCAAGATCTGCAGAAGCCTGATAATGACTGTCAGGTGTCCTACAGAAATGTATAAAACCTGCAGGATACCAGCCCTCAGGGACCAGGATTCCCCACCCCTGGACTGAATGAACCCCTCTTATTAGTAACTTGTGAAATGAGCCCACATGCAGTGTTCTCAAATGAACTCTTCTTACAGATTTGTCTTATGAGTCCTTCTACAAGGCAGAAGATTATCCACTCGCCAAGTACTTGAAGGAGCCAGTGTACTTCGAGGTGGAGCTGAACTCTGTCGACCACCATCTCGAGCTCATTTTGTTGAACTGTTGGGCCACTCTGGACCAAAATAGGACATCCCTGCCCAGCTGGGACATCATTATTAATGGGTAGGTAGCGGGAGGGGCAGGAATCCTCTTGTCAGTTTCTTTTTTAGCGGCCTGAACTGGAGATTGTGTTCCATACTATTTGCACAACTTGACTTTTTCTAAAATTCATCTTAGATGCTTTTTAAAGATTTATAGTGTAAATGGATAGTTTAAATGTGACAAATCCATGTCCTTACTGCGACCTCAGTATTTTAAACAGTCTCTGCTGTGACTTAATGGCTAGAGGTTGAAGTTCATTTAATGCTTTATGTTGAAAACCTTAACTCATCAAATCTGTCTTCAGCTGTGAGGACAGTGATGACCGCTACATGACTATCCTACATCCTGTCAAGAATCATGACAGAGCTGCGGTCCTTTCTCATGCTAAACGCTTCTCAATCAAGATGTTCGCCTTCACTCACGAGGAGGAACTTCTTAACCATGAGGTAAAAGGCATCTATGGTTTCCATGTGGCCAGTGAATGCAACAGCTGTATAATCTCTCTATACCAAACCCTCCTGTTTCTCCACAGATCTACATCCACTGTGACACACAGATCTGTGACAAAAGCAGCAGAAAGGACCTCGCCTGCAGTCGTTGGTGTGCACATCCCACAAGACTGAGAAAACCTGGAAGGCGTAAGTGTTTCTACATGGACTGAAATGTTTCCTGAAAATGACTTCAGATGTTTGTTGTGACTTTCTTTGTGTTTTCAGACCAAAGTTCAGGCTCAGCCCATCAAACGTTTGTTTCCTCTGGACCAATTCGGTTAAACGCTTGATCTAAATAAAAGGTTTCTTAATCCAATCTCATTGTGCAGGCTCTTTTTATACACTACAGCACTGTTCATTTCTAATGAAAGTCTGTGCCACTTGAATACATGCATGTTAGGTCTCTCAAGGACTTGACTGAAAATGCAGAGTAGCCACATGTTCGGACTTTCAGGGAAAGGGAGGCAGAATTGTTCACCTAAATGGATAAAATTTCACCTGACTTTTTTTTTTTTTTTTTTTTTTTTTTTTTTTTTTAAACCCCCCCCCCCCCCCAGGGAGCCAAGGGGTATTGCTTTTGGTTTAACACAAGCAGCAAAACTATTGGTTAAATTCAGTGGTGATTTCTCTGAGTGCAAGGGAGGCTAAGATTCTCCTAAAATCTCAGATTAAATGGTCTAATGTACAGTTGTATTAACATTTTATTGACTACAAAAGCATTAGAACACATTTATTCAGACTTGGCTACTTGTCACAAATGAACTGACTCAATGTTTAACTTGAACTTTTTTTCTTTCTTTAAATCCCCCCCACTTACTGAACTGGAAAATTTCAAATGCCTAAAAATGTCCAAATTTACTTCAAACTTGAAACGGTGGCAAATATGCTGAAGTCAGCAACAGGCTATCGGTTGGCTCGATGCCAAAATAAGGTACAATGTGAGGGGTGGGGTTTGTGCTTAGCATAACTTTTTATAAACCTTAAAGCTGTTCTCTTGGGTTTCTTTTATGAATGGCATTCATTTTACAAAATAGAAGCTTTTTGGGATGTGTTGGTCCCCCAACCCAGTTTGGGGGGGGGGGGTATACACTATTTCAGGTAGTATGTGGCCTCCAGCTCAGTCATTTCTGCCGCTTATATTTGTCTTGTACCAGAAAGTGTCCAATTTGCTGCGAGCTGCTACAGATTAGTGAGAACTAGCAGCTCTTTAGCTATTCTTACCCACAATCCTGTGAAGCTGTTCAATAAAAGGCTCCTAAGATGGGCCACTAAAGAGCCATCTTGTTGCATTCTGCTTTTCCAGTCTCCTCCCTGAGGCCCTGTCCCCACTGATACGATGCCACATTTTTTTTCTAAACAGTCTCAAAGATGTTACGTAAAAATTTAAACGTTTCAGTAACAATCAGCATGGAGGCGAATCGCTTGCTGAACACGATGCAATTCACATGCCACACCCCTATGTGCGCCAATATCTTTCTCTGCTGGCGCAAAGAGAGACAGCAACAGTTAAAGATACCCTGATCTGGATCGAAGTTAAGAGTGACTCAACTATAAGACGGCAGAATACCAGGAGAATGTGGACCACTGCTCTGTTCACCATAGTTGCTGTCACTGTCTTGTTACGAGAATGAATGCTAAGGGTGCTAGGCTGCCATTTATTCCGGTCATGTGGACATGACGTGTTAGGCTATTCTGGTCATGTGGTCATGACGTAGGCGTGAACACACGTATTACCTGTAAAGATGGATGCGGAAACGGCACCGCCGCCGTATCGTCCCACTCTGGGACCCGTATTCCAAAAGTATCAAATTGGGATGCTGTTTCCGCCATATCCATTTTGACGAAAGGCTAATTCGCTAAGATTCGGAGACGAATTCATGCGAATCTGTATCAGTGGGGATGGGGTCTGAGACGAGCAGATCCTGTTCGTCATTCCCATGGGAGATGACTGACCAATGAGATGTCAAAGCAGGCGTTGGCAATCTTATTTCAGTTGAGTTAACAGAATTACATTTCCAAATACAGAATCAGCTTAGTACAATCATTTCAATATTGAATTGACATCAATGATAAATACTAAATATAGAAAAGCAACAATGCATGTTTAGATAAAGGAAACCCCCCAAGAAAAAAATAAACATGGAAAAATAGAGTAACAAGGAACATGCAGAGGAAAATGAAACGCACTACAAGGGTTTTCTTTCAACATTTTTAGCTATTCATATTAGTGGGAACATTTTCAGTTATAACTTTTCTTTCAGACCAGTCAGCATTTTTAAAGAATTCAAATACATTTTGAATTCACTTATGAAAACGATAAATCTTGGATCTTATAACTGTATTCTTATGGATGAAATATTTGGCCATACATAAAATTACATTGCAGCATAGTTTTATTTGGTAATATCATACCAAAAGTAACATTTTCCAGAGAAATGTATAGCAGAAATACTGTATTTTTTTTGTTTGATCCAATTGCAAATGTTAGCCCAGAATGTTTGGGGGTGGACAATCTTAGTCTTCCAGGTCTGATATCCTGCATGTTTTAGATGTGTGCCTCTAACACCTGATTCAAATGATCAGCCTGAAAACCATCAGGTGTGCAGGAAGAGCGAAACTTCTAAAACGGGGGTCACCAATCCTAGTCCTTGGGGCCGATATCCTGCATATTTTGTTTCCTCCTTCCAGCACACCTGACAGTCATTATCAGGTATCTCCAGAGCTTAATGATAGGCCGATCATTGGAATCAGGTGTTAGAAGAAACATCTAAAATGTGCAGGATACTGGCCAGAGATGAACACTAGAGGGGGCGTTTGTCACAGCATGTCTTGCTGCCATCTTGGTCCAGAAAAGGTTGTCTACTACATAATACAAAAAAAACTGTCACTAGAAACTAAGCTTACAAAGACAAAATTGTTAGACATTGGTTTAAAATAAAAAAAAAAAAATCTGCCATAGCATCAATTGATAAAATATCAATTATGGAAAGGGGCTGGATAAATGCTAGAGTATACTAGTATTTTATATTCTGATTTCATATTTATGAATTGCAGTTTAATAGTTTTCACCTTTTCCAAATGTTGGATCACTAAGCAATTCTGTAATTAAAATAGAATCTACATGCAATATAAATGCTTACTCCTCAGTTTTTATTTAAGTCTATTGTGCATGGAATGACTGTATTTTTTAAGCCGGTGGGATTGTTTCCTTCAATTAATATTTGCTTAAATTTATTTTGTTTGCTTCTATATTTTTTTCTATAAAAAAAAAAAAAAAAAACAGTTGTAAGACTGGGTAATCCTTTTTTTTAGCTCCAACCATGAAATACTACAGCCATGTGTAGATTTTCATGAGGGGGTGGGGCTTAGCTTCCTGTACCAAGATAGCAACCACTGATGACACCCCCTCTAGTGTTTTATATCTGATACTGCCCTCAAGGACCAGGATTGCCCACCACTTTGACAAGTTTAAGTTCTCCTGCTGTCAAATGTCATTTTAACAATCTCAGCATCACTTATGGTGGTTCTCAAAGCCGGTTGAGGACCCTACCCTGCATGTTTTGGATTTTTCACCACCACCACACCTGGAAGCCATGACATTATCAAGCTTTAGCAGAGCCTGATGAGCTGATCATGACTTGAACCAGATGTGGAAGGGGAAATATCAAACGTGTAGGACAGGGGTCCTTACGGACTAGATCTGAGAACCAATGGTTGAAGACCTGGCAACAAATGTCACCTGAGCAAAACTGATTATCTGCCTATGAAATTTTCATTTTTACAAATTCCTTCATTCTCAGACTGGATGCAAACAGTACCTTTGATACATAGATGGCAGTAAGAGGATTCATTTAAAGACTGCATGCCTCAGTTACAATAGCACCTGGTCAGTTTGAAGTTTTATTCCTACAGTAACAACCCAGCTCAGGTTGCGACAAAACAGACAAATGAGGTGGCAACATATTAAATGAAATAGCCAAACGCAGAAACAAGACAGCCAGCTGAGAGGTAGAGCAGGGCAGGATGGTCCAGGTCAGGGAGACCACATCAGAGAACATCCAGGTTGAGCTGCTGAAGTAGGCGACTGCTTTCACAGATGCAACTGAACAGCTCACTTCATCTGAAAATAACCTGGACAGTGCCCAGGAGGTGCAGGGCCACCACACTTTCTTCTAAACAGACTGATTGCTTCTTCAGGCTCACTTAAACCTGGATTGGCCTAGTCCATCAGACCCTTGTGAACCAAGTGGTCACAAGTGTTTGGAGGTATAAGAACGAGGACTCATCGAAGCTCATCCTGCTCAAAGAGCTTTTACAACATGTCGAGTGATGACCAGTGGTAGTGTCTTGTGGTGCAGCCACAATGACTTTCAAATAGTCATCCATGAATAAACTGCACAGCATACAGCTATACAGAACACCGTATGGAATTAGTCATTTCCATCAGCATCTCTCATAACCAGTGTGTGGATCAGAAAGGTGGTTTTACTAAAGAACTGGATTTCAGAATGAAGTTTTTTTTAAAAAAAAAATTCAGTTTTATTCAGGATCAGTAGTTTATATGAATTGGTCCTGATGACACATGGTTGACGGTGTTCACTGGTGAAGCAGCTGGTCTCTGACCTGTTAATGAAGAAACATTTCATTAAGAACTTTGGGGGAAGAACCGAGACTGATGTAGAGAAGACTTTACCCAGTACCTAGCATCTGGTTTGAACACTGGCCGTTGCACACTCCACCCTGAGGGTTCCTGGTGTCGCAGATCACCACATCACAGTGAACGAACATCTATGATAGAAACACGTCGATTACCATTTTTGATCAACTTGCACTTTTAAAAACCTCCTATTGCTGGCACCCAGTACCTGTGGACTCATGGTATCTTGGTCTTTCATGAAGGAAAACATCCGTACTTCAAACCGTTTGTAGTGAGATGGATACTTGACTCTGGTATCAACCCAAACTGAATGAAACACCACTTGATACGGGTCCACAGGATTAGCACAGCTGCAACAGAAGACATTCAACCATAACATGAGCTTTTTTTTTTTTAGATGAAAAAGTGTTTTTTCTTCTGTTGCATGTGACAGTTTACCCATTAATTACGAGGTTCCATCTTTGTTGGGACGTCCCGTCCTTGTCCCCTGTTGCCCAACAGTTTTCCAGCTCCAGGGACAGATGGGGATTGGTCAGTGTCATCAGCTCCACCTCAAAATACAGCGGCTCATTTAAGAGCTTTGTCAGTGGATAGTCCTCAACTTGGTAAAACGCGCTATACGCGTCGTCTGCAGAGACAGTAAAAGGGATTCAGTTTAATCACAAGTAGACACTTCTCCAGTTTAGACAGATTTGAACCCTTTCATGCACTAATTAATCCAATATGGCACATTTAAGTCTTTTTTGGGGGGGGAATGATCAGTATTATGAGTGACATGCATTTCCCTTAAAGACTCAATGTATTTGTTGGGGAAAGTTTCAGCTTTGCTTTTTACCAAAAAAAAAAAAAAAAGCCAAAAGCCTCACTCCATGAAAGAAAATGTACGATTGATTTAGGACAATTTCAAATGTAGCTGTACTGGATTTACGTCAATAATTAGACTATCCATGTAGTGATACATCCAGATTATTATTAGACTTGACTCATATTTGCACTGAGTGACACCATGCATGATGGGGTTAAAAAATGCTCTGGTAAATATTCCCAACTTCGACTTTTTGGTGGCCTATTTCATAAATATGACAAGCCATGTTGACCCAGCTGACAATGGACCTCATTTACCATCATGAAAATGGAATTTATACATAAATGAAAGTTCCTGATAAGGATTCTTCTCTATAGATCATCTTGGGGAAAAAAAAAAAAAAAAAAAAAAAAAAAAAAAAAAAAAGTGTTAAAAAAAAAATTTTTTTTTTTTTTAAAACACTTTTTTTTTTTTATATATAAACACTTTAGGAAAATGAGGCCCAAAAAACATGCAGTTCAATGAAAAGGCCTACATTTTTATCTCATTTTAATTTTTAGTATTTTGAAAGGGGAAAAAAAAGTATAATAAAATTTGTTTTCCCAGACTACCTGGCTTGGGATAATTTTAAGAAACCTTAAACAAATAAAATTGTCATTTCTGGCATTTCAATTTTTTTGCTTTTCATTCACCTTTGCATTTTGTTTCTACTCATGTTCTAAATAAAGTTTAGCATTCATCATGACTATTTTTCCATATGGTGTAGACACTGACTAGAGGGATTTGATCCATGGTTTAGACCAGGTGCGTTACTCATTTTAGTTCAGTTCTACCTACAGCCTTATGTTGTATAAAGTGGGCCGGACCACTGAAATAATATAAATAGGATGATAAATAGACGTAAATATTTTCTTTACAGAATTTTTTTCTTCTTCCCCTCACTCAATGAATTGTCCTCAAACATGAATATGAACCTGAAAATTGAGTAAAGTGCAATGTGAAGCTGTAATTTATCATTTCTACATGTGAATCACAAGTTAGAGATCAGTGGATCTACAAATACACAAAACAAAGAACAGGCAGAATAGGATTAAAATTCCATATGCCTCAAGAGATTTCAGGTTATTCACCTTTATATAAAAGGCTAGTCTGTAAACGTCAACATTTGTGTAATTAAGTTTACATTAAGAAAAATAGAACAGTTTATTATTTATAGGTTCTAACAGTATTTAGATTGCATTGGCCTTAAATAATTTTAACATCCTTGATTATTAATATCTTCAAATTCATCTCAGGGGCCGGATTGAACTCTTTGGCGGGCCAGATTCAGCCCCCGGGCCACATGTTTGACGCCTGTGGTTTAGACTAAACTGATATTTTGGTGATTTGTCTGCAGTTTTCTGTCACACACAAAAAAAAGAAAAAAAACAAAACAGCCAATTCTAGCAGTTCGGTCAGCTGATGCAGAACATGAAGATAAAACCGTTTCAAACAGCCCTTTTACTGTCCAGCTCTAAAAACAGTCGGATTCTGAATTTCTCACCTACAGCCAGTCTCATCCCGAGCTGCAGTTTCCCTTTTGCCGCGTCAGCGTATGGTTGACTTCTGCGAGCTCTGGTGTGGAAGGCCAAAGCGTAGGTCGTGTTGATGTCATAGTAACAGACGACCTTCAACCTGAAAAGGCAGAAAAAGGTCTAGTAACATGAAGTTAACACAAACCACTTATGAGCCATTTTATTAATGCACGTTTTAACTTTTAGCTGAAAACTCACTCGTATTCTGACTCCTCGCTCTGGGAAGCCAGATTTTGAAGGTTATCGGGCAGGGAGATTTCATTCTCGTACCTCATGACATTTGGCGAAAACTAGGAAAGAAGATGCGACAAATTAATCTCATACAAGCCAAGAGTCTGCAGCAGGAGGCATATACGAGAAGGCCTGGGTTTGAGGGTTTTTCCTCTTACTGGAGCTTCATCATGTTGACATCAAATATTACCATTAAATTGTACACCAAATATACCCTTCAGCTGTCCATATATAGTCACATGTTTGTTGCTTTTTTTCCCCCCCAGCTTCCATGAGCACGACCACTTCCTGTGTGATTTAGTTAATGGCCATAGTATTAAAAATACATTTGGGGGGGGAAAAAAAAAAAAAAAAAAAAAAAATATAATAATAATAATAATAATAATAATAATAATAATAATAATATGATGTCATGGCAATTTACATCAACATTTTCTTCCTGTCGTTTACATGATGTATAATTTGGAACTTTAACCGATAACATATATACACACACACCACATTATAAAACACTTAATATATTTTTTCCTGAAAAATGTAGCATGAGTGGTTCCAGGCACAAGAAATCCCATCCCTTGCACATGTAGCTTTATTTTGGCATCGATCCAGCTGATATAGCAGCAGATCAACTGCCTCTATACATGTGCCAAGTTTGAAGTAAACCGAGATTTTTATAGATTAAATGAGTGCAGAAAATTGGACATGTTGTATGGTTCCTTGTTCTGATGAGTTGGTGTGCTCGAAATAAAACTACATTAATGTAAAATTTCCCCCATTAAGTAAATTGAAGAATATAAAGATTTTTAAAACTTTGATCTACTTTTCCCCAAAATGTCATCACCTCTGTCACTGTCAATCTAAAAAACCCAATTTGGTTATTAATTCAATGAACAGTTTTGCTGCTACAGACATAATGGGTGACATTTCACAGAATGGGGGATTTTTAATTTTTTTTTTTTTTTTTATTTAAAAAAACAAAAAAAAAAAAAAAAAAAAAAAACACACTTTGCCAGTGACCCAGACTAGTTTTCATTACATTTTGGGAACAGCACACTAAACAGTATTTTTTTGGATGACCCATTGAAGAAAATTTGAGTTAACCAAATACAATTTCATTAAATGAAATTAAATTTGGTTCACTCCAATTTTCTTCAATTGGTTGAATCAACTTAATTCTTTATGTGCAAGGTTTTACTTTTTACAGTGTAGCTGAATCTATAAACCCACTTTGGTATGAATTCAACCAATACTTTTGCTGCTAGTGTTTTAAACCCTTTTGGGGGGTGGGGTAAAACTAAAGCCACGACTACATTGACAGCTAGAAGGTACAGTCGGGGTACAATCCAACAAACATTTGGTGACAAGTTGACACAATAAGTCTCCAATAAAGGCAAGATTAAAAAAAATAAACCCTCATAAAAACCCATGACCTTCAGTATGTGTCACAGCAGGAAGACGATCAGCACCACCTTTCTTTTTGTCCCACAAGAGTTTGCGGTAAAGACAAAGTATGCATAGCGGTTGTCGCTGAATCGGGGGCCACAGGTGGGGTCTCTGAGGGTGAGCTGAGCAGGATTCAGACTGGGAACTGATTCCACTTTCACAGCTATAGTCGTAATGGTTCCATTAGGGAAACACTCTGGAAGAAAAAAGGATAGATTAGGTCTGTTGCTGCTGCGTTTGGGGAAGATTCCTTCACTGTCCTCACAACGTACGGGTCAGAGTAGAGTAGAACTGGCAGGTCAGAGAGAAGTCTTTGATGCGTCTGCCGGTTTGTGGGTTCACCAGGGTCACGTCGAGTCTGGCCCGAATGGACGACCCCTGAATGGCCTGAAAAGACGTCAGTAGAGAGAAGCATGATGGGAGGTGTCACTCTGCAGGGATTTGAGGTTTTCTCTGCTGCAAATTCAGACAGTACCTCAAACACCACACTGGGGGCTGAAAATGGCACGATTATGGTGAAGTGTGTCCCGTTCTCCCGGACACCGTACTGCTGAGCCAGCTCTGGAGACAGCATCTGGTTTCCCAATAAAGTCTGAAACTGTGCGCCCTGAGTCCCGTATTTCACAAAGACATAAAAGTTTCCATGATAGCAGCTGCCAGAGATAAAGGGAGAAACTGCAGAGAAAGAAAGAAAGAAAGATTACAAATACATGCAACTTAATTTACATAGGAGTGGAAGTCCAGACACTTGTTGAGCTAAGGGTTAGGTGGGCAGACTGATCCATTTCATTGGTAAATTAAGTGTTTTTGTTTTTTTTTTACATCATGTTTGTCATGTTAAAAGTTTGTATAATATTTTGGTCCACAAAAGAATGACTTAACATTTCATGTTTTAAAAAGATCTTGACAATGTGAAGAGTCTATAAATCAGGGGTGTCCAAACCTGGTCCTCAAGGGCCGGTATCTTCGATGTTTTAGATAAACTGGCCAAAAAAAAAAAAAAAAAAAAAAAAAAAAAAAAAGAAGTCAATCAATGTTGGACTGCACCACCTTTGGTTTTGGTCACAGGAGACATTTACTGGCTTTAACTCAAATAGTTCCAATCCTTCCATGGGTAAATACTGCAGTGGTTAATGTTTCAGCTGGAACAGGTCATTACCTCCGCCAAGGGGGTTAGGTTTTTGCCAGGGTTTGTTAGCGTCATAACTAAAGTTATGAGATTTTGATGAAGCTTTCAGGATGTCCACTCTGGGTCAAGGAAGGGATGTTATAACGAGCATTCATTCATTAGACAGGGGCAGTTTGTTTACCTGCTTGACTAGTTTCAGCTACTTCCTGTCGCCTTCATCAGAAGCGTCACATGATGTTATTGTGACATCTTATAGGCTACTCAGGTGAGCACACCTGGGATGTGGTCCTGAAGACGTCAGACAGCAGGGGGCGTAAACCCTCCCTGCTGTCTGACCAACCCACCCGAGCAGCCTATAACATGTCACAGTAACGGGACGCTTCTGATGAAGGCGACAGGAAGTAGCTGAAACTAGTCAAGCAGGTAAACTGCCGCCCCTGTCTGATAAATGAATGATCCATTATAATTGTAAGTGGAAGACAGTATGAAACTCGACAAGGAAGAGAGGATTCAGTTTTGGAGGAGATCCAGATCACCGTCTGGATCCAAGAATATTATTATTTTTTTTTTTTTAAAAAAAGGATTCTTCATCATTGTGAGATGGGGCATGGCAGCACAGAGTCGTATATGAGGTCATTCAGTGCCATCTAGTGGAAGAAAGTACAGACGCTACCTTGGCGGAGGTCTGCGTTCTCAGAGTGCTTTTCTAGTTCAATTTGAACTGCAGTTAACAGAGTGGACAGTGCCAGGACTGATCAGGATCAGCAGGTATGTGACAGAATGGTTCAGGGACAGCGAGACATTTCCACACATGGATTAGTCAGCAGAAAGTCCAAACCAATTCAGGATGTGATTAAGACTTGATGCAGTGGGCCGATTCTGCATCATCAACAATCAGAAAATTAAAGCAAATATGGATTTTAAAAAAACCCCACACCTCTATCATGAATCTTATTGTGGCACTATGTAAGCATTATGTGGCAGCAAAGATGCGACTGAATGTCTGCTGTAATCTAAACGAGAGACTGGAGTCAAATAGTGCATGTGGAACTTTTGTTGGGCCAGGTAGTGCATTTCCTTCTTCCAACACACTGGGTTCAGTCGACGCGCCGCTCATCATCCAGCTCTGCAGAAGCCTGATCATGATGGAATGACTTCCAGGTGTGATGGAAGAGGGACATACAAGATACAGACCCACCAGGACCAGATTTTGAGATCCATGATGTACATCTGATGTGTGTGTCCTGCATGTTTCAGACATTTCCCTCTTCCATCACACCTGGAGGTCATTACATCACTATCAGCCTTCTGCAGAGCTGGATGATGAGCTGAGCATTGGCTGAACCCAGTGTGTTGGAAGAGGGAAAGGTCCATTTTGCGAGTGTGTGCGCTTTGGTTTTGCTGTAGAATGACTCAAGGTTCAGATAAAATTCAGTTGACAATGATTTTGGGTAATTTTGGACCCACTTATGGAAGTTTGGGGTCATTCTACAAAAACTACAATTTCATAAAAAACAAAGGCCAGTTAAAAATTTAAATGGCATGTCGTCAACTTTTTGGGAACACACCTGGAATATGAAAACTTCATTACAAAGAAGTTTTTTTTTTTTTTTAAAAGGCATACAGCTGCACACTGTAGATTTTATTATGTGTATATTTGCTTCAATTTTTATTCGGTGTACTTTTATTCCGTGTGCCTTCCCTTTTGCATGTGTGGGACAGTTCTGTTGTACCATGTACACTGGACGTTGGTGCAATGACAAAGATTCATCTTCTATTGCAAGAAAATAACCTCATCAGGCCATTTTTGACCCACTTCAGATTATTTTAGTGGAAATTTTGTACTACAAAGACACAAATCCATCCACATCAAGCTTCCAAAATACATCGTCTATAAAGAAATCACAAACCCATATCCAATAGTTGAGCCTCCAGACGAGCACTGAAAGAAAACGGTCCTGCCAGAGCAGCCATCAAGCCAAAGGTCATGTGAAGGGAGTAGACCGTGTATCCATTTTCTCTCTGTTGGGGAATGAGAAGATTAGCAGCTTCCTGTGTGAGCAGAATTAAAAACACATCCCAATGTTCATTCCCAGGATGAAGAATACCATCTGCAGGACAAGGCGGTCCGTGAAGGACACTTGAAGTGTCAAGAACTTCCAGCTGCCGTTTTGGGACCCATGTTCCTGGATGTTAAAACCTCTGACATTGGCGTCTGCCACGGACAAAACCCCAGAGGGGAACGTGATGTTTATTAGCGTCACATCGAAGCCAAAAGGCCCAAGTAGCACCTTAAATATCCCCTCTGTGGCATCAGTGTCTGTGGGAAAAAGGAGGATGGAAATGTCAATTTTCACCATAACGAAAATATAACAGCCATTTAGAGAAAAATGGAAACATCTTTGTTATATACATGCAAAACAAGATTGAGAGAGTGTTCTTGTGGTGCAAAAACAAAGTAAAAAAAATACACACACACACACACACACACACACACACACTAAAAAGGAGCAAGCATGTCAACCAAACAAGACCCAGTACAGATAAATGTATATTGCACTCGACCGAGGATATGCATTATGAACGTGTCCTTATTTGAGGCATTTCCAAGCACGCACATGAACTCAACTTAAACAGTACGATTCAAGTCCGAGACAGAATTACAGGTCATTCTGACAGGAGTTTCTTCTGATATTGCAGCGCTCAGTTTCTGGGAAAAGCCTTGTTTTTTTTTCCCCGTAAAGGTTCAGCATGTAATATTTAGTGCCATCTAGTGGTGAAGTTGTGAACTACAACCAGCCAACCCCTCAACCTCACCTACAGTGGCTGCACAAAACCTGATGCATTTCATTTGAGCGTGTGCACGTTTTGTCAATCCTGAATAACTCTGAAAATAAAGCTGATCATGGAAATGCACCACACCGTCACAACATACACCACACCGTCACAACATGCACCACCAATATGAAACAGAAAAAGGAATGGATCCCCTCCAAGTCACTCTAAAGGTGATGAGAACATGCCCACGTATATGAATGTAATTATTCTCAGGTATTAATTTGAAAGGTGTCATGAAAACATCATATTCCATTTGGATATTATGAATCAGGCCTTTGTCACATTAAGATGTGAGATGTGCTGATATAATTACAATTTATGCCCGTGAACACAGTGGAGTCCAAAAGGCAATCTAATTAGTGCTTTGCTCCTGCAGGTGATGACACAGCTCCTGTTTGTCTTTATTCTGGCTGAACACAAAGATCCTCTCTGGTTGATATGATTTTTTTTTTTTTTTTTTTTTAATAAATTTTAAAATCTCCATTTGTGAGTGGAAGAAGAAATGCCTTTTAAATATGACAGGATACCAACAGGTTTATGATATTAGACAATATATAAAAGCTCATATCTTCCATCAACTGTAACATTAGAAGGAAACATGTCCATTAGCCAAGAAAATTATTCATAAAAGGAAATGTGTCCATTTCAGAATAAAGACAAAACTGGAATTCTGTGCATCTGAAGTCTATGTTCAGGTGATTCTGCACCAATTAAGTCAGGCAGCGCATTTAAAACCATTAATGAATGGAATTAACTCCCAGACTACGGTGGCCTGAAGCGCAAAACTGCAAAAGCGAACAAAACAACATTAAAACAAAAAGGGTAGGTACCCTCAGGGCGACTCAGTGATTGCTGATTGGACAAAAGAAGTCATCTGTCTTTTGTCATATCCAGTATCACAGCATAGCTATGTTCTGCATCAAAATATGTTTTAATAACAGTGAGTACATCACCAGTGATGCTCATTTTTGAAAGCAAAGTGTAAAATCTATTTCTGGGTCAAAAGATAGACAACTTCTTTCATCCAATCAACACATCACCCTGAGGGTACCTACCCTTTCCGTTTTGGTTAATGTTGTTGCGTTTTCCTTTTGCAGTTCTGTTTTGTACTTCCGGGGCACCGTACCAGAGTCTGAAAACACGTCTACATTAAATGCATTTGGGGATGACAGCATCACCAACATCAGATAAACGTTTAAGCCCATCAGTTTAAGTTATGACGTGGATCTGTACAGTCATGTGGAAACATGAGCTGGGTTTGTTTGACCCAACAAATTGTAGGTCCTTTGGATGTGCACATATTTGGTCTTTGTCCTCCCCTGCCAACAAACCAGATGGAATTTATGTCATGAAATCTGGTGCGACATCTAATCCCATTGAAATTAATGTTTTGTACATAGTCCCCATTAAAAACAAATTAGAATATTTTTTCAATCTGATGCTCCCAAATCTTATTCAGTGAATGTTTATTACCTCCGCCCAGGAGGGATTGTGATCACCAGAGTTTGTGTGTGTTCGTTCACTGCAGTAACTTCAGCCGGCAGTCTGAGTGCTTTTGTAGTTTTTAAATTTGTGACTACAGTTATGTTCAGGTAAAGGAAACGATCATGAAGTGCATTAAAATGTACCTTTTTGCAACATTAGTCACATGTTAAAAATGCTTTGTTCTACAGCCGGAGTGTCACATATACAGCCTATGGAATGAATGTGAAGTTATACCAAAAACACGCTTTAGTTCAGCTCCACCTGAAGTGGGTCAGGCCAGAAAACACTTAACTCAATTTTTTTTCTCTTTGTTCTAGTGTTTAAAAAAAAAAAAAAAAAAAGTGTACATTTACAAACTATCCTTCATAAAAAAGAAAATTTTGAAAAATCTGAACCACATACAACATGAACTATTAAGTGTAATTTTAATATTCTGCCAATTACTAAATATTGTGCCTTAAATGCACCGTGATCTGCAACCATGTGTAAATAATGAGGTACATTAAAATTGCACTTTAAAAAAAAATTCAGTTTGGTTAACTTTTTTAAAATTTATTTTTAAGTATACTTTACAGATGAGAACAGTTCCATCATGTAATTTTGCTTCTTCCCCCCAGTTATTTTACTGGTCTGAGCCACTTCAGATTGTTTTGGGCGTATGTGGCCCCTGAACAAGCATGAGTTCAACACCACTGGTCTACGGTACAGATACAATCTTATACAGACGCGTGAGTGTAAATTATAAAAAAAACAAACCCACAACTTACTGTCAACAACTTGTGGGAGAGGTATCGTCACTGGGAAGAGGACTTTGTATCGCGTGTTTTCCAGGTTGGTGCCTTCAGTCCAGAGCAACTCCAGCATCGGTTCAATCGTGTAAGTCTTGAAAGACTGCTCGTCCTGAAGATACAAAAAAATAAATAAAATCCCATCATTATCGGTTTAATGGAGTCAGATTATTGAAGTGATCGTGCAAACGGCATAATGTGATGTTTAATCAGAACAGTAATCCGATTAGGAAACTGGACCAACGCCTGGATTTCTCAAGTTTTGATTTTTGTGAATGTATACCTATTAAATCGGATTTATTTCATTCTTTTACATCTGCCTTTATGTAAAAACAGAAAATGGAAGTCATGTAGTCACAACATGAAGACAAGATGTGTTGAAAATAACAGGAAGTTGGAGCTGTAAGTTGCTTTACCACTGACCTTCACATTGCGCGAATATAAACCTTCACATAAAAATGTTCTGCCCAAAGTTTCATTTTGATTAAATGTGGGTTTTTTGGGGCATAGCACAAATGGTATGTCACAAAACTGCAATGAAAGACCTTTTATCTGAAGAGTTTTAATAGAAACACGGTGCGGTACGTGTTGACAACAGGAAAATGAATCATTTAGAATTAGAACAGAATAGAGGAGTAATATACAATAATAAATCTGTAAATCACGATGATATTTAAGTTAATCGCCATGTTTATAGAATGACTTCCTGCATCATCTTGCGATAAATCACATTTATGATTTAATATTTTCAGAGCACAACTTTGTCCAAGGCCTGACCACGTCTATTTACAGATTTTATTTTTCTCTGCAGTATTTACCAAACCAGGCAGCCAATGGAATATAGTTTAGTTCAAGCTC
>JAQQZY010000017.1:28682124-28697787 GCA_030068375.1 Ostorhinchus rueppellii | reverse complement strand
ATACAGAGACTGTTGATACGCTGACATCACCACACCCATAGACATGATGATATCAGCTGGATCAACGCCAAAATAAGCTACAATACTGTGCGAGGGGTGGGGTTTGTTGTGTCCGTTTTACCAAAACAGTGGAATATTTAGGTGAATATTCCACATTTTTTCTTACATGGGGTTGTTACAGTCAGCCAGTGCCATGAACAAACTGAAAATACTTCCCACAACTACAGTTTACATAATGATTGACAGAATTTTTATTTTAGTTGACAATTCTGCTCCTTTCTGTCATTGGCTGTGTCCGAAATCACTCCCTACTCCTTATATAGTGCACTATATAGTGAGTACACCATTTTGTAGTGGTGTCTAAATGCTTAGTGAGCATTGATGTTCCCTATATAGTGCACTTGATGTATCCCACAATTCACCGCAAAATGTAGTGGACAACCGATGGTCACTAGACGGCCCACTGCATCCCATAATGCATTGTGGCTGCGGTGTCAAATCGCACAACAACATGGCACGTTTGAATTGTGCGACAGTAATGACATAATTAACTGTGCAGTGAAGTAGTGTCCGAAACCGTTTTCCATTTTGATTGATGAGTTCACTATGTAGTCCACTACATATTGTTCCCTATGTAGTGAATAGGGAGGAGTGAATGAGTGAGTGATTTCAGACACAGCCAGAATCTGTCTGCCTCTGGTGCAGAAAAAAAGTTACATTTCCTGTTTTATAACATTACTCTCAATGCAAATGTGCTTTCATAGTGTTCTTTCTCCCATTTCCAGTGAAGCAAGTCTGTTTTTATTACAGCGCACGCCATATATAATGTCCTTGCACGCAGATCGTCTTTGTCAAAGCGGTGACTCTGTGAAGATGGGCCAAAAGCTGTTGTTCTCTCCTGGGAAGATTGGCAGGAGTCAGGAAATGAGGACTGAATCGAGAGCACTTACATTGAGTGAGTGCATTTGGCAGGCCTGCACACATCACCTCTCTTTAATCATTTTACTGGCGGATAATTTCAAATTTTAGCAAGGTGGCCTCCTAAGCTACTTATTCTGCAGAGTCATAACAAAGGCAGAGTCACTTGTAATAAAAATAAATTGATTTTATTGGGGGAGGAGAACAGACGCTCATGGTTTTAAACCTTTCTCCTAAATCGAGTCTTTGAATCCAAGCTGAATTAACCTCCCCTGCCCAGACCCTCTTGCACTATTACATTAGTTAAACATACATTTCTATCAATTTTACTCTGGATTTTTGATGGATAATGCATTTTATTTCTACTCAAGATAAATATTAACATTTATTAAGGGGAAGCATCTTTATAAACTGGTTTTTGCATCTAATTTCTCCTGAAAATGTTTTCTAATTTCACCTCTACAAATGCAAATTCAAAAAGCTGGGCCCCAATTTTCTCCTGCTTGATGCAAAGATCCACATATCCAGGTTTAATCATATTACTGGTGGATAAATTAAAATTTCAGCAAGGTGGTCTCCTAAGCTGCTTATGCTGCAGAATCATAACAAAGACAGAGCCTTGTTGGGGAGGAGCACAGATGCTTCTGAGTCTTGTCTATGAAGTTATATACAATACTATACAAAAGGTCAAATTAACCCATAAAGACCCAGTGCTACTTTTGTGGGAGCTCCCAAATGAATTTTCCTCTTTATTTCACCTTTCTTAAGTGCCTTATTATCATTGATTGTAATATTATCCTGTTTTTTTGTGTGTGTTTTTTCAGCATAAATCATGTATTTTCCTGTATTTAATTCACTCATTATGTAGATGTTCATAAAAGCTCAGATTACAGTACAGGGTGATTTTATATATATATATATATATATATATATACACACACACAGAGAAAACTGAAGAAAAAGTGACTTTTTCAGCAAATATATGATTAACTGAACATGAAAACAAGTGTATCCATCCACTGTCATTGATCCAACTTCATGGGTTTTTACTAGTGAATCAATGTTGTAGAAGATGATGGTGTTTCCATGGCAACTACAGTTTCTGACCGTCTAAATAGGTCATATCTGATGACCATGAAAAGACGACAACCTCTATTTTTCGTCAATTATTTACATGTATTGACAGAATTAATGGATCAACAGGTGTTAAGCATTTTAGATCAGTATTTGATTTTGGTCACCAGTGACTCATTGGGTCTTTATGGGTTAAGGTTTGTTGGTTTAGTAAAGTTCTAATGACCACACACATGCATTCCCCAGTCACTGTATTAAGATATGATCTGGATACATGAAGGAAGTACAGCAATAAAAACAAGTGTCTCTCAAATTGCAGCTTCTATAAACCAAAGAGGTAGTATTTAGTGACCTTTTGCACTTAACGTGTCTTCAGCCTATTTGTTTGGACAATCTGAGATTTATTGCTTTAATTTTCTTTGTTTTATATCAGGTTAAATTCAACACGTCGGAAGTTACCAACTGTTTATGTTGCTTCTCGTCATGGGATTAGAGGTCACACTAAATAGTGACTTCAACCTTTAGAACCCATTTAGTTTAGTTTTTTGTGTACCTTTTAAGAATGCACACACATTTCCTGTATGTATGCTCATTTCAACCCTGCAAAAACAATAAAACTAAAGGTGACCAAAGACCAAGACCAAAGTCTAACTGATTGACCCAAGACTTTTGTATAGTACTATATTCCTTTTCAAAACTGGCAAAGTTCTGCCTCCTGACAATCTTGTGGTGTCAATGGAAAGGCCTCTGGTAAACAAATTCATCCCCCCTGGTGGATTATTCATCTATTGCATGTATCCAATTGTATACATCAGGTTTTTCCAAGACAAAAATATCTCACTGATCATGTAGAGGACTTCAAAACTCATGTATCAAATAAGATACGTTTGGCATTATAGGGTGAAGTATGCGTACACTGTAAAAAGTAAAACATTGAATCAACTTAAAATTTTTTCTTCAATAGGTCACACATACAAAAAAAATTTGTTGAGTGAACCAAAATAAATTACGTTCAATATAATTTAATTTGGTTCACTTTTTTTTTTCTTTTTTGTATGACCTATTGAAGAAAATGTTTAAGTTGATTCAATGTTTTACTTTTTACAGTGTATGTAGCAGTTGTATTCGTGCGTTGTGTTAAATATGACAGAATCCGAACCACGTCAGTAGCTTGCTTGGTTTATTCCTGTCAGAGGGATAGATTCTCTCACTGATAAACTAAGATAAAAATCTGCAAGTTATCTAACTCACTACGTCAATCATGAACAAATAAGCAAAAACAGTCACTTTCACACAATAAAATATGCTCAACCAATAGAGAGCTAAACGTTACACAAATACAATGAAGCAAAACACCCACTTAAATATAAAAACAAGATTTATAAAAATGTAAAATAATTACGGGACTGACAGACTACTTACCAGACAAACGGCACAGCAAAACTGTTGCTATCTTCACCGGGTTGCGAGACCCTAGTCCGCAGGGGTGCTACGTTCAATGACCATAAAATAAAATTGTAATGAATAAAACAATGTGTGAAATGGCAAGTGGAATCATTACATACATTAACCCCGTTACGCGTATTCATATTTACACTACTGGCCACTTCATTAGGTACATCTGTTACACTGTATATTAATAGATATTCAACACCAATCCCATGACAGCACCCCAGTTAAGAATTTGGATACTTTCAAGACAATCTAGCAAAGTCCAAAGTAAGCATCAGAAAAGGGAAAATTTGTGATTTAAGTGACTTTGAGTGTCATATGGTTGTTGATGCAGGAGGAGTGTTTCAGAATCTGCTGATCTACTGGCATTTTCACACATACCGATCTCTAGGGTTTACAGAGAAGAGACAGAAAAAGAGGAAATATCCACTGAGTGGCAGTTTTCTGGTCCAAAATCCCTTGTTGATGTCAGAGGTGAGAGGAGAAGGGACAGATAGGTTCGACCTGAGAGAGAGGCTCAGATAACAACAAACGGGTGCAGAAGATCACAGGTTGGACCATGAAACTTCATAGGCAATCACAGCAATTTTGTTGTTGATTTGACCATGTCCACCCCTCATCTGATGACTATTTTTTACCATAATGTCATATCACAAAATGCATCATCTAAAACTGGTTTCTTGAACATGACATAGGTTCCCTGTACTCAAACACTCAGTCTAATAGAGCACATTTGCAGCAACTGCGTGACACTATCATCTTAATATGAGCCAAAATCTCTGGGGAATACATAAAACACCTTGTTGAATCTTTGTCACCAAGAATTTAAGACATTCTGAAGGTAAAAGCAACACACAAGCTGTACCTAATATAGTGGCCAGTGAGTGTATATTTGTTTTTGCCCCTATTCGTTGCCACTTACAGAATAAACACATGAATCTCACTCCAAAATATGTTTAAAAAAATCATAAATCCAGAATTTTGTGTTATGACTTTGCAAAAAAACCTTAAATTTCCCCTTCTTTTCCAATAAGCTGTTGTCAAAATGATCATTATTTAGTACTACATATCTGTCATACTTTAACATAGAAACATTGTTGACTTTCTGAATGATTCACAGCACTTAAGACTTATTGAATTCAATCAGTTTCTCAATATCTGGTGTAGTGTTCAGTGCAAAATTGCAGTTTATTTTTTGCTGATTTTGCACAAAATGTTCAGTCTTACAGCGGCTAATGTCATTACTTGGAAATATTCAAAGTTTTCTATTAAAGTTTCTGTAACTCTGAGATACTTTGCCAACTTGTACACTATATTTACAACAAACGTAGTCACATTCAGTGTGACTCCCTAAATCGAATGTTTTACACGACAATTTACAATGAGCCTAAAATCGACAGGACTTTCATCCAACTTCCCCATTAAACCCACTACTAAATCATTCATTCATTTCATCTAGTAGTTTATTTGTCCATTAAACAGAACATGATACATACAGTTAGGATTTCTAGATTAAGCATGAGCAAAAGGCGTAGGCTGAAGCAACAGCTTATTTATGCCTACCTGATTTACAAAAAGGAAAGTTGCAGAAACAAAATAAGATAAGATAATAATAATAATGTAAATAACACATTAGGAAAACTGAAGCATATAGTAACTGTCAAAATAATAGTCTGCACAACTTGCACAGGTTACATCTGTCTAAACTGAAGATGTCCAGGATGTTCTCTGGAGTGAACCCCTTTAGTGATTGCCTTCACTGGAACACACCTTTTGGAAATGCCCCATCATTACCACTCACTGGACAAACCTTACAGACTTTGTCTGCGATTCTGAAGAGACAGATCCCTCCAGACCCAATAACAATAATGTTTGGTGTGGAACCAACAGGAGTGGACCTTAGTACTAAACAGAATGTCGTTTTGTAGTTTGTAATGCTAATGTCCAGACACCTAATTCTGTTAAACTGGAAGAACAAAAATCCTCCAACTCTTCAGGCTCTGATGGAAGACATTATGCAACATTTACATCCAGAGAAAATCAAATTTTCACTAAAAGATAATGTAAAGTTATTTTACTCAATTTGGTAGCCATTTATAGATTATTTTAATGTTGAATAAGCAGACAGACCTCCTCTTTTTGTTTTGTATGTGTCTATGTGAATGTGGGTGTAATGTTCTTGTTCAGAAATGCACATACTGGACCCTATGTTAGACCTTTTCATACTGTCATGGTTCTAATTTCAATAAAAAGAGTTTATATATATAAATGATGGTAATGGAAGTGGCACATTCCAACATGGTAAACAACAAGCAGAAGATGGACTGGAACAGCAATAAACAATAAGCCCCGCCCTCCCTGTACTGTGACCACACCATCCGTTTGTAAAGTGCTTTAAAAGTGTGGATATTTTGGCATTGTTTGCGCTTCAGATCCAGTCTGTTCCACAGTTTTACCCACATACAGACAAAAACTCTTCCTGGTAGTTCGATACATGGGAAGTGTAAAATTTCCAAATCCTCAAGTATTTTCTTTAAGTGCAAAAACCTTTGTATCGGAGCAGAAATCAGGAAAAATAAACTTTTTAGATTACTCTTTGGTGCAATTTCCACTAAAACTATATAACATTTGTAGGTCCATCTTCAGCCTCACGGTGAAAAAAGTTTGGTGATATGAGGTGAGATTCAGAGGTCTGTGTTGGAGTACTACCCCAGGCCACATTGTAGGGTCTGTCAGACTTACCCTCCAGGTTGTTATGGTGTTGAATAAAACTATGAATCTATGAAACAGGGTGTAATGGTAGAGGAGAAAATCTGCAGAAAGCAACATTCACAGCCAACATTTCAACTCAAATTCAGTCAATTGTCATTCACCTTTCAACATTAAATTACATTATATTTCTCTGCCTTTCGTATTTAAAAAAAGAGCTACATTTATGGTTAGGGACTGCAGATGAAAAGTAGCTATTTATACTAATTCTAGCATATTTACATAGGTGTATTTTTCTATACAGCAGTGTTCATAAATAAATGTGCATGGTCCCTGTCAAATAAACTAATAAAATACAAATGCAAGTTAAGTGGAATAATTCATTTCTAATATCAGCTCAAGGCCGTCACTTCATATTTTTAAGCATTCCTTGTTATCTTACTTTGAGAGGAATTGTTAAAAAAAATAAAAAATTATAGACGACAGTTAGCCCTTTTTACTTTTTACTTATTTGTGTCCACCTAGTGCTGATAAAGCATCAATTATAAACCCCATTTTCACAAAAGTTTAAATAGTTCCTTGGATAAAATACAATTTATTTATTTAACTGCACAAAGAAACGTTTTCTGATTGACTGACGGTAAGTTCTGATTTTAATGCCTGAAACGTAAGAAAATTCGTGACAAAGGCCTTTTTACCACTGTTTTTCATTATTAATCTTCTTAATTGTTTGGAAGCTATTTATTCATGCCATCACACTGTAGGATTTTACAGAATGGTGTTACTATCCCATAAACTTTGCAGTCATTTTGTCTGTATCCTATTCCTTATCCTAATTTGGATTCTTTGAGCGAGTAGCATGGAGTAAAATCAAAATGTGTTTGGATTAAATAAAAGTTTCTATGAGTTAACCTCACGTATTAACCCTTTCATGCATGGATTCTGAGAACCTTAATCAAGATTTTTTTTTCCTGAGTGTTTTTATTTCTTTTTGGGAATGAAAAAAACCCAATGTGATTGATTTTTTAAGAGCCTATTTATAGTTACTAAACCATGTTGTAATGATCTGGATAAACCCAAATGCAGAATCACACACAGAGTAAAAGTCACAAAGAGTTTATTGTACACTAGTACAATTAACCATCTCAAAAGTCCTAAACAGTCCAACAAGAATCCTCTTCAGTTTGGCACTAATAGTACCAAACCTATAGTCCGAGGTGTCCAGAATCCGATGAGCTTGGTGGTGTCGGTGGTCAGGGGTGATCTGTAGGTCAAGTACCATAAGATCCAGAGAAGGGAAGCCAAAGGCGTAGTCAGGGACTGAAGGGCAGGTCGGGTATCCGGGCGAGGCACTAAGACGTGGTCCAAACAAAGGCAGGTCGGTTCGACGGGGATCAGGCAACAGGCGGAGTCAGACGGAGCAATAGCTCAACGAGGAGGGAGGCAGGAACGGGTCAGGATGGTACCGGGTCAAACAAACACAGGAACAGAATAAATGCTGGAAAGTCATGCAAAGCACTGAACAATCTGGCAAAGAGCAGACAGAGCAGACCAGTTTAAATAGACCACACCTGACAAGTCACACCTGTGACCTGCCAGGTGTGCAGAGTTGTCTTGATTGCAGAGAGCGGGAAAGATAATTGGCAGGTGAAACAGTCAGAGAGAGGGAGAACAGATGGAGCAGATTTAATTCTAAACAAACACATATTTTGTCCATGACGAGTGGACGAGTGAAAAATATTAATAAAAATGGCAGATGCTATTTGCACCCGGGTGTAAATAGTGAACATTGTAATTTACACCCGGGTGTAAATAACAACAGAGTGTCTTTTTGCACCCAGGTGCAAAAAGGATATATTCACACAATTCTTCTATTTGCACCCTGATTGACTAGCATAACCACAACTAATACAAAAAATAAACAGCTAGCTATACTAGATACCAATAGTAAGTATCTGACTGTCATTGCAAGCATATGTTGCACAAATAGCAACATCGATTTACCGTTGTGTTGCATCTGTTAAAACTTGAAATTGAAATTCAGTTAAATACAACTTCTAGAGTTCACGTAGCCTGCGTGTTTGCCACCAATAGACAGGAAATTACGCAAACATTAACCTTTTCGCCCAGATGGGTGTAAATAGAAGAATTGTGTGAATATATCCTATTTGCATCCAGGTGCAAATAGACACTCCGAATAAAAATATCTTTAATACTGCTAATCTGATGCGTTTTCACATTTTAACATACCTGCATGGAGATAGGTTTTGCTTTTTTGTTTGTGCTTTTTTTCCCTTTTTTTTTTTTTACACTTGAGCATACCACTGCAGATCAGATGTATCTAGAACACAAAGTTACAGTAGTTTAATGAATTTCAGTGTTTGGGGTGATGCATAAGCCTCCACTGTGTTGGCTGATATGGAACTAAAATAATAAAATCTGCAAATATACGAGAACACCTTTGAACAGCTGTCCACTGGAGTGATCATGATACATGAAAGGGTTACAATTTTCACCATATTTCTGTAAAACCAGGTGTCTTTTTTTGCTTTGTTTTGTTAATATTGTTCTTTATCTTTTCACCATTCTGTTGGTTTTTTGCATTTATGATATATACTATATGCTACAGGAACATATGTCTCACCCCCAGTGTTACTCACACTGGGTCCAGCAGAATTTAAGGAGTTTGTCTCAATAAATAACAAAAACCCCTTTTTAATCCATTACTTTACTGTTTTCCTCTCGGTACCTCCACATAACCTCGTATTTTATGGTCTCTCAGCCTGTTTCGATACTACACAACAAAAAGGTATGGTTTCCTCTTGTTGCAGCAGACAGCAGAGAATAATATCATATTCAAAAACAAGGTAAGAGTGTATCTGTCTGTAAGAAATATGTTTCATTAAAGCAAGCTCAGGAGCAGATCTCACAAAACATGGCGGCGTCAGTCACCGGCTCCTCGTATTTCTGAGGCAGCCCCACCGCGCCGTGGATGAATGGGCAGCAGCGAAGGCCTATTTACATAAACGTGAGAGCGTAACTGTGCTGACTTCAGCTGAAATGCAGACAGATGGATTTAATTCCATTAAGTGAGCTTGTGAGTGAAGACAGAGTAGCTGCAGATCTACAGGGGAGTGCAGCGCTGCTCTGTGCTCACTGCTCCGGATGGGGCTGTTAAAGGCTTCAGAGCTGTGGATAAAGGTGACAAACTGATAACCAATCAAAGTGAGGGCTGTTACAGGTCAGTAAGTCTGGCCGGCAGATTACATCTCTCAAGGCCTTTGACAGCACACTGGTGGTGAGTCACTTATATGACTACTATAGTCATTACATCAAGTGATTTCGCCCCAGTATCAAGGACAGCTGCATGTAAGCAACACCGGAGGGATTACATGTACATGGAACGCATCACGACGCCTTCACAGGAAGACAAACAAAAGCACATTCACTCCAGGACTAGAGTTATGATGTTATTATTCAACTTGTTTTTTGACTTCACTTCAGTTTTAGTTAGTTTGAGTGCATTAATAGTGAGGAATTAGAGTTTTGTTTTGACAAATATTATGACAATATTTAGTTTTAAGTAGTTTTTATTTTACTTTAATGTTAGGTCTTGTTCTTCACACTTGAGGGAAAGACAGATAAGATAAGATAAGATAAGATAAGATAAGATAAGATAAGATAAGATAAGATAAGATGGTGTTGGGGGGTTGCAGCAGCACAAAACATAGTAATATTAATATTAAGCATTAAAAGTATTTTCAAAAAAATGTTAGCACAAATATATGAAGTTATATAAGGTAATAAAGAGCAAAATATGAACAATATTTAGAATGACGGTGATTTACCCCAAGATAATGGCACATTGCACTTCCTAAATTCTGGTGATTTTTTATTTATTTATCTGTTTTTTATTAATTTTTTTTAGGTATCAGTGTTTGTCTTTTTCTGTGCAGATAAAGTTCTTGTTCTTGTAAGACACATTTGGTTTGAGTGTCATGTTTCTCACCAGCTTGTTATGATCTTGCACAAAAACTGAGGATGTGTCTGGAAATGCGCTGTTCGGAAAATATCCTCCATTTATGATTTTATTTTGAAGGATCCTTGTGAAAAAGTGAAAAATGAATGTATAGTTTAGGATCTAAGATGGAAAGGAACAGAGGATTTTTGGGAGTTTGGGTTTTTTTTTTGCAGATTTGGACCTCAGTTAAGGACAATAAATACTGCATCAATAAATAAATAAATGAATAAATAAATGTAGATTATAACAAAATCACTTTATACAAAAAAAAAGGACCTGTTTCTTTAAAATTGGGGTAATTTTCAACATCAGAAAGTCACAGGTGAATGTACTGGTACTTGACGGATTTGTTTCACATGTTTGATTATGTTTGTGTGTGTGTTTTCTGTCACTGCTGTGCACTGTGTTTGGTCAGTGTACTTACTGCCAGTGTGACACTGACGCGCAGAATCACAGGTCGCACCCAGAAAATGAAAAAGTTTTATAGCTGAGTGGCTGAACATAAATAATCTTAATGTACATTTCTGCTTTGCATCAGATTTAACCTCAGCCCTGCATGAGAGGAACCATCGATCTTCTCATTTGTCTTCCAGACATTTAGTGTCATTGATCCAGCATTTTGCCCTTGTCTCCATCGCTCTACATCAATCTGTCTCCTAATGTCTTCATCTTCCCCCCTATCCCTAACCTCTTACTGGGTCTATGTAACTGGTTTCTAATGGGGTCTTATTACCAGGATCTGATGCAGGATGTGAACCTTCGCAGCCTCAATATAAGCTGAGGGGCAACAAGAGACCCTCTGAGGAGCAGAGCAGCGCCGGCCCCGCGTCACCGCAAACAACAAATCCATGCTGTCGATAGTACGTCAACAATGAGTGATTGAACTGACATGTAGACTGACAGGCACCTATCTCTGGTATTTCATTAAAACAAAACAAAAAAACAGATTAGCCAGTGTATTTGAATTCTACTGACATGTATAAGGGGAATAAATACCACAAAAATGAAATTATTTAATGTGCGAGTTATGTTTTGCCGTTAAAGATTGAACACTTTTCAACAATTCAATAATATAAAAAAAACATGAGTTGATTAGATTCTTTGTCACAAGCAGAATTAGAAATAAATACACAACAATATCACAGTCATGTTGGAGAAAATGTGGAGATATGAGTGTAGACCATTATCATGTATTTTGGCTTTGTCCTAAAATCTTTTTTTTTGGGGGGGGGGATGTTCACCAGGAAATTACTAAAATTCTGGGCTATAATATACCAAAGTCAAGTTTACTCTTGTATCTGGGCAACATGTCAGGCACTGTTTTATTAATAAAGGACAGATATTTACTGAAAATGTCGTTAGCCGTCTGCAAGAAAACAAACAAGTAAATAGTACAGAGCAGATCCACCAACACAGCATAAAAACTGTGAGTGAGATCTATGTAATAGAACTGTTGACCCATAAGATAAAGACTCAAGAAGAACAACGTGGAGAAAAGTGGGAGAAATGGTCTGTTTACAACGACAGGATAAGGACGATCCTATTGATACTGGAGCAAACTGTTGAGACATGGCAATCCACTATGTTCTTCTTTTGGGTTTTGCTATTTCTTTATTTTTTTTGTTTTTCTTCTTCCTTCTATATGTCCATATCTGTATCATGCTCTTTAAAAGAATCGATAAAAAGAAAGTGCTAAATAAAAAATTGTGCTGCCAACCAATTAAAATTCTTAATCAGATTAATCACAGGGGTGCTATGATTTCCATTAATCATAATTAAATATCATTCATTTTTAATCTGTATTAATCGTGTTTCATTTTACGTGAGCAAACAGACTCAAGAAAGAAGGGAAGAAAAAGAAGAAAGAAAAAAGGAAAGAGAAAAGAAAGAAAAAAGAAGAAAAAGGAAAGAAAGAGAGACTGTTAAATCTATAAAAGTGTTAAAGTTAAACTATATACAATGTCTGTGAATATATTTAGATTTACTTTTAAAAAGTTATCACCCACTAACATAATAAGGTCCAAAACTACATTTTAAAGTCACGGTTTCTCTTTCAGTCTGTTGTTTTTATCTTTAAAGCACACGCAGCTTCTTCAGTTCAGTTCTGCAGCAGTGGATGTTAAATGACAGCAGTGTCAGTGTGAAGCTCATCCAGTGATGAGTGGGAGGGACACTCAGTGACACTGTGTCCTCTGTGATCTCAGGGTGATACTACTCTGCTCTGCGCTGAGCTCGCCCTTTAATGGATGAGTTATGCTCCCGCTGGTCAATGCCAAATTCCACCACACGCCTCAGTATAAAGATGAGGGGATGAAGATGACGTCTTCACAGCTGTTAACATAAGACTGATGGTCATGAAGGTGGAGCCTGTTTGACAAAATTAATCCGACCTATGAACAGTGTTAGATGCAAATTTAATTATAGTGAAGCTTTCATGGCTACTGAATCATTTATTTGTCTCTAATTAGAAAAATTAGTGCATTTTTAAGTAGTTTTAGCTCAGTGTAAACATGTAAAGTAACCTGAAGAATATGAACAATATTAATCTTCCAATACAATAATAAAATAAATGTTTCTATACACGTTTGCAGGGGGGAAAAAAAAGGCTTGTTCCATACTGACACACTGGCTCCACCTGCTGGATCAACTTTGCCTTCACACCTTCTCCATAAAAAAAAAAAACAACAAAAAAACAAAAACACACAGGATGTTCATTGTTCAGAACAGTAAAGATTTTAATAAACTTTTCAATTCACAATTAATATTGCAGTTGACATGATTAGTTTTTATATTACCATAATCATTGCAAAATGCTGTATCATAAATATATGGCAATTATATATACTTTTTTTTGTACAATTTCATTTAAAAGGTCCCTTTGTTGTAAAAATAAGTTCACAACCAACCTAAGAATCAGATGGAAATCTGAAAAATTCAGCACAGTATGTCCTAAGGTTTTAAATACAATCTCTTTTTGTATGTTTATGAAGAAGGGCTGCTACTATAAAGTCAAAGATTTGATCTTTTTGCTAAAAACACATCCTGATTACCTAAAATATCAAATAACCATTACAAGTCCAAAGAGTGGAAATGTAGAATATTTTGACATATATTCAATTAAATAAAGAATATAAAAAAGTGATATTGGCAAAAGCAGAAGCATACAGAATAAGTGCCTTTACAAAAAAATAAACTTCCTCTGAATATTTAAAAGGTACAAATGCATGTAAAATTGGAGTGTGTTTTCCTGGCTGATTTTTGTAAAGCTAGATCGAAGTGTTCGAAAAGAGTAGCCAGGAAGTTAATGTGAAGGATCCACAAGAAAATGACAAAGTTATTTTCTTGTGCTTTGCTCCGTTCTTTTCTCATCCCTCCATTTTTTATCTGATCGTCGGTCCATCTCCTTGATTTGTCCTCAGTTTTTTCGTGCCTCATTGCCAGTCCTCATCGTCATCATCATCACCCTCAGATGATTCGTCCTGGCCGCTCATCTCACCTTGGTCTGTCTCCCCGTTTCCGCTTCGATGAGCCGCTGCCGCTGCTGCCGCCGCTGCCTTCCTGGCTCGAGCTTCGGCTGCTGCCTGCTCTTCCTGCTCTTTCTGCCTCAGCGCTGCAGCCTTCTTCTCCTGCTCGGCATGACTCTTCATGTGGGCGCTTCGGCTCTTCACTTTGTAAAACACCCTGGAAACGTAGGAAAAGAACAATTATACATCATATCAAAGTGAACTGCAAAATACAGGGTGTGCCAAAAAATGTAATCACACTTTAAATAATTGTAAACTATGTGTTTATTATAATTGTAAATGCTTTTACATTTGGAAAATTATACAAACATAATTTTACTGTTTTTTCACTGCCTGTTTTCTGGTCCAGACACTGCTGACAACGCCACACACATCACAAAACAATTCCCTTAGTATTTGTGTGCATTCATGTTCAATGGCTGCTCTCAGTTCAGGGACTGTTGCAGGTATCACAGCGTAGACTTTGTCTTTTACGTAATAGGTCTGCCACAAATAATTATTTTGATAGTCGACTAATCACCGATTATTTTTTTTGATCAGTCGACTAATCGGATCATATGTAAATTGAATGTAAAACATACAGATTATCGCACCAGCATGAAGCTGCTCTTATACAACCATCATTAGTTTTCAGCTTGAAGTGTTTAAGGTGTTTAAGTTTTCGGGTTTTTTTTTTTCCAATTGCATTTTTCATGCCTAAAGAGGAATAAAAACACCCAGGAAATAAATGTGGACTAAAGTTCTGATAATTCATGCATAACAGGGTTAAAGAAGAGGGCAAGTGCAATATGTTGAGTATTTGTACATGTGTGTACGGTGATGTGTGTGAAATGACAACCTCTTCTGCCTTGCTGTGTATTTTATTTTACTGTATTTTTCTATTCATTGTATTTATTGTCTCCTGTTTTTGTTTTTTTTAAACAGTTCTCATAGGGTTTTCATTTAAGGCTTTATGTTATACACATATATTTTTTGTATGTGTATAGTTTTTCAGTTGTTTTTTTAAATTGAATTTTAAGGTTGTCTTGTGTCCTTGTTGTACTTGATCCTCGGAACGACCGCACAAAAGTTCCTATGTGTTATGCACAAATGGCAAATAAACTTCTTGATACTTGAAATCAGTGTTGATGATGGAAACATGACCTATGACAGTAAATTAACATCCATAATCACCTTAAAACAACTTAAAAACAAAGTAAAAAGGGCTGAGAAAATGCAATGAGTAGAAAGTGCAAATATCTGCATCAAAATGTAGAAAGTAAAAGCAAAAAATTCTAAGCATTTGTACTTTATTACCCTCCTGTTCATAAAGTGGCGGCCTCTATGGGTGATAAGTGGTAACTGCAGGTCAGAACAGATTCCTTTTTACTGCTCTTTAAAGAAATAGAAACATCACTTCCAACATTATCAGCTGACAGTTGGAGTTAGATTATAGATTAGATTAGTCAAATTCAAGTCATACTATTTCAAATATGAAGCAGCATTTCCTACAGAACAAGATATTATAACATAGTGATGGTTCATGTATCTTTACCAGAGGTGTCAAAAGTATTCACATCCATTACACAGGTAGAAGTATAGATACTAGGGTTTAAAGACTTCTGTACCTTTTTACTTAAATAAAAGTACTGGTTTCAAAAATAATTAAAGTATAAAAGTAAATTTAAAGGAAAGAAATGCCATTAGGGCAAAAGCTTAGGCGGCGCCACAGGGGAGGGGCCTATAGTGCACTACCCCACCTACCCAAAAACATGTTTCTAAATGCCATAATGACTATAATGTTAGATGAAAATGTTCATGTTGAAACATTTGGGATGCATTAGGCTACCGGTTTCATATATACCCAGTGAACAGGAACGCATTTCAGTCCAATGTAGATGTGTTAAAGCACAGAGATAAATAAACACTAGAGGGGGCGTCGTCAGTGGTTGCCTCAAGCGGAAATGTCCAACTGTGGCGGCCATC
>JAQQZY010000017.1:28626633-28664014 GCA_030068375.1 Ostorhinchus rueppellii | reverse complement strand
AGATAGATAGATAGATAGATAGATAGATAGATAGATAGATAGATAGATAGATAGATAGATAGATAGATAGATAACACTTACATGACCGTAAGAGACTAAGTGATGCAGATTTGGGTGTAGCCGGCGGTGGGAGGATTTGGTTGCTCGCGGCGATGTTCGTCAAGAAGGTGGAGAAATAGAGTCCGGACCCCCCTCGTACAGGAGACAGAATGGGTGGAGGAGTGTAAGGAGGAAGGCTGAGGGGGTTTTCGGGTATGCGAACTGGGGAGCGCAGGTTGCTCTGGTAGGAGGTGATGCTGGAGTAGACGGATGGAGGGATGAACGTGGATGGTTTGGGAGGAGGGATGATGAGCGGATCGGGACGCGGTCTGCGCTTAAATTTGGATTTCCCATCGTCGTCCTGGCCTGAATCATTTTCTCCATCCTACACAGAAAACGACAAAGGAACATTGTAGTGAGAACATATCGTTTTTTAGTTTAGTCAGGGTTCTGGCAGGCTTCAACAAGTTCAATTTAAGACTTTTTAAAACCGTTATAAGAATACTTGGAACAGAATTTAATGCCTATTTCACAGCCATACTGGCAAACATTTTATGACTCCTACAATTCCGGAAAATGTATTTATTTATTTATTCCCACCGTTCTGAATCATTTCTCACGGGGGGTTGCAAAATTAACGATAATTTCTTGCTGATTTCAGTAGAAATCTTCAAGTTGGGGTGGATGGAACTAAGTAGACAAACATTACTTTCTTTGCAGCTTGGGCATGTGTACAGTCAGTAAGTTTAAGGCAATGTTGTGACTTTCTAGTCCTTTTAAAGTCGCTAAGGAGGTAGAGGTTAGGTCCTGCATATTTGTGACGCGCTACAGCTCTTTCTAGGAAGCACGCTGAGTCCAGGTAAGTTTCACGTCATTTATTGCGAACAAACAGCTACAACAACTTCTGATTAACACACCTACTTCTGATGACACACTCACACACGTTGGTAAAGTTGCACCGTTTGTGAATGTGTAAAAGAAATGAACCTCGTTAACGCCTCAATCGATTTCCAATTGTGGAAAAAAAAGAATTTGTACTTGCTTTTTTCTTTCAAGTTGATAGTATTTTGGTTGCATTTTGGACTGGGGGGGTTTGGTGCAAATTCGTGACAATCGGCGTCAAGGGATTAAACTGAAGAAAAGCGGTCAACAAAAATCACGGCCACCTAAACTCGCCTCTCTTCTCCCCGTGCAGGTGAATCACCTATGGGTGTCATCCCAGTGCCCATGTGACCCAAATTTCATCACCATCACCTTGGCAACCAGACCAAACAAATCAAAAGACGAATAATTCACCAGTGACAATATACAGCTCCTACAGGCAACATAACTTAAGACCTACCATATGAAGTTAAACCCCTTTTAAAGACTTTAACCCTTTCATGCACAGTGGACAGTTATTCTACAGCTCATCTATTGTATATTCATGGGTTTTATTATTTTAGTTCCATATCAGCCAACACAGTGGACACTTATGCACCATCAAATACATTGACATTCATACCATTACTGTAACTTTACTGTTCTTCATAAACCTGATCTGCACTAACATGTTTGAATGCAAATCTATTGTTTTTTTATTGTTTTTAGACTGTAATTAAGAGGGATTTTTTTTTAAACAAAAAGGTTTTTTTTCATATTATCTCCAGAGAGTAGTGACTAGTATTAGTGTATGTTGAAATGTGAGAAAACATCAGATTAGCAGCATTAAAGATGCTTTTATGTTATAGTTTTCACGCAGTATATCAGTAAATACAGGTTTCTTTGCTTCAAAAATTAAACGCATGGTGTCCAACTGAGTGGAAATTTTTATAAAACTCCATGAAAAATAGGTTCATAAGAAAAAATTTCAATCACAATGTTTTTTCATTCCTAAAGAGGCATAAAAAATACTCAGCAAAAAACAAAAAAAACCCATCTGATTAAGGTTCTCACAATTCATGCATGAAAGGATTAAGGTATTAAATGCAGATTTGTAAATTCAAGACTTTTACGACTGTTAGTGCAAATGTAGGTCATACAATCAATGACAAGTTGCAACTGAGCTGCTTACAGCTGACTGTGCATTTGTTATCCATACTTCCCCCCCAAAATCATTTGACTTCTGTCTCCGCGTTCAATAACCTCATTTAAAACCCACACGTGTCCTTTCACCTATTGTTGGTTCAGACTCAGTAAAGGCAAACCAAATGAACATTTAGCCACATTACATTAGCACTTTAATAAATAAAAACAGTCCTGAGAATAGAAACTTTGTGAAACATATCTAACTTCCCTTGAGAAAAATCACTCCTGGTTCAACTGAAATACACAGATCTGCAGCTCTAAGGAGGACTTCCACAACCAGACGACAAGGTCTCGAAAATAACTGCCGTTTTTTCCCCCATCTTCTTCACTATTGCATGTTTATTAGCCTCATAAACTAAGACCACACATGTCCTTTCACTTACTAAGATTTAGAGAGACTTAATGGGGGTACTTAGAAAGAGTTATTATACTTTGTGGAAAAGTCATAAAACTAGACAAAAGACTGACCAATGCTCTCCTGCACCTGATTGGTCAGACGGGCCCTTTGTATGTGTCACTGGAATTTTTTCTACCAGTTTCTTCAAATGTGCATAGATGACAAGCATTTATCCAAGAAAAATTTTCAGCAATTTCCACTCTTACTAAATCATGAATAACCAGTAGTGGACTAGAGATGTGAGGCAACGCGTATATGAGGTAACACTAAATTTGTTGCACCGAAAAAGAGCAATATGACTAATAAAGAGGATGCTAAGAGAACAGAGCCAAATGTTGAAATGTAAAGGTTTAGCTGATTGTGTTATTAGTCCTCTGTAAAGCAAAAGCACTAAGAACTAAAAACAAAAGTGTACAAAATTTTTAAAAAATAATGAAACATTATGAACTTTTAGATCGATGTTCAGGGGATTTATTGTATCTGAGTATGTACTGTTGATTATTAATGCGATCTTTGAAAATAAAAAAATATGCAGAAAAAAAGGAAACAATTATACACTGAAATAAAATGAGCAGAATAAGCTGCATCTGGATTGTAAATCTGCACACCCAGCTGCTTCTGTAGTTTAACATTGGGGAGATGTTTATGACTCACATTATCATACATTTCAGACATGAGACTCCTCAGTGGATATTTTCTTGGCTGAACTCTGCCGTTTGTCTTCTGTAAGCCAACTCATCATGGAAACTTTGAGGTTTCTCACGTAACTACATGGAATTATGTTATCACTAAAAGTTGATACATTTATTTACTTATTTATTTTGCAGGGTTTTCTGCTACGGGTGCATAAACGTGTACAAATACAATATTTGTTCTTGTTTGTGTAATATGTAAATCCTAGTTTCAGTCCAAGGGAATACCAGTATCTTACTTCAGCATAAACCGCGGAAAATAGCACAACGGAAACACATTATGAACAAACCAAAATCGACCGTTTCAATGATGCAGATCAATCTCTTGTGCAGGAACTGACCTGGCCCAAACTCTCAGTCAAGGGGTTTCTGAGCGATCGCCGCCGAGCCACAATGACAGAGGGTTTATGGTCCGACTGCCCTGCGGCACGCTCCCCTGGACCGGGAGGGCCCTGAGCCCAGGCGCCCTGAGGATCTGCATGACTCCTGTGCACCGGTACAGACACGGGGATGACCAGGGGCACCATGGTAGCCTGCCTGCCTGAGGGGCCGTCCTCCTGTTGGGCCTAAGAAACATACGCCACAGATGGAACAATGACAGGAGGAGGGAAAATTGGGGAAGTAGAGGGGAAAGAGATTCAGGAATATTAAAAAGATGAAGAAGAAAAAATGGTAAATGTTAAAAAAAATGTCAAAAGTGGTTGATTTTCTCCTTTTCGACTAAATGTTTAAAATGCATTTGAAAGTACATGAAACAGCAGTACTATCTGAGTCAAATATGGAACAAAAATTCAGCACTTTTGTTTTATTTCCACATTTTTCTGCCCCTGTTTCGAAGAAAAAAACAGGCCTCACTGGTATTTTAAGTCAATCTGATACATTTCCTGTGATGAATGAATCAAGTTTATGATGTAAACTACAAATCTAAGAACGTTAACATTTGAGTTTTTTTCCATAGGCTCTTCTAAGTGTCATCTCTTAACTCGAGTAGATCCGCTGTACTTTGTCAACAGTATTATTAAACCTGTTCTGCGTCTCTTGGGGAGTACAGGAGTGTTACCGTGCAGGTTGACAGCTCTGCCCCTCCCTAGCTCTGCTGAATGACTGGGAAAGAGCCTGAGGAATGTGGAGGTGTGCCGACATGCAGCTGCTCAAACTGCACATGCAGCATGCACACTTTGGACACAGATCCACGACAGGCACCCCCCCCCCTTCGAGGACAGAGCGGTACATGTCCCAGTGCTGACAGAAACTGGAAAAAAGAGCTCCACAATTTAACTACCTTGCATGTTTAAAGCTAGTAAAGAGAAAATAAAAAAAACAGCTAGATCCAATGGGTGTGTCTGCTTTGCATGTAAACAGTATAAATCCTGAATAACAAGGCTAACTGTATCACCTTTCTAACAGCAATACAGCAGGATTCATCTTTCAAATCAAAAAGGAGGAATCTTCAGTAATAGCCGTCTTTCAGGTTGCACCAGAATCTGACGACATATATTGTATAACTGCGAACAGTTGGAACCAGCCTGCGATAACTCGTATTCAACAGCTGTAGGGGTCACATAAACAGGCCCAAGAAAAAGATTTTGTCAACTATAGGGAAGTTCTGCCTTAGAAACAGGGCTCTTCCTCTTTGTGCAGCCATTTACCGACTTTGTGAAATAAAACAACTGACTGCCACGTATAAATCAGTTGTTGTTGTCTGTTTAAGTCAACTGGGCCCAATGCATCCATCATGGAAAAACTGTCCACTGTAAATAAGTGACTCATTGCAACTGTTACTGATTTGTAAAGACTGATCTGAAAAAGCAGACCGTTTAATCAGCTGATCTCAAGTCAGAATGATACACGTCTTAATAAATATCTCACCCTAGGAAATGAATTATTAAGTGGAAAATCCTACACAGGAGCGTCACCTTAAATATATTTTGCTTTAAAATTATTCCCTCAAGTAGAAAAAGCATCATTAGCTCTTGCTCACTTCTGTACCCAGGTTCTGCTGATACTGGTGGTTTATTAAGAATCCTATTAGTACCAATTATTATGATTATTATTACTTTATTAGACCTTTATTTAACCAGATTGAATCCCATTGAGATCAAGGTCTCTTTTATTAAGGGTGATCTGGTTAAGAGGTCAGCAGCACATGCCATGAACTAAAACATGTTTTACAGATAAGTTGAACCAATAAATTCAAACAAAGTCTAATAATATTCTAATTGTATGTATTGTAATTATTGTATCAATATCAATTTGTGACTTTAGCTCACTGACTGGCTACAGCACCACTGAATGAAAAAAACAGTTTTTAACCTTGGTGATTTTCGCCGGCAGGGACTCCCTTTGTGATGCCTGGTTGGCTAAAGTCTCCAGGTTTATCTCCTTGGAGGCCCTCCTTCTCCTTCTCGTGCTCTGGATGACCCCTCCTGTTGTCACTTCTCCTCCTCTGGCGGCCTGAACACCTGTTACTCCGTTCTGGGACAGCGGAGGTTCTCTGGAGGCCTGAGACCAGATGTTTGTTGGAGGAGGACCTAGAGGGGATTGTCCGTCTTTCGAAAGGCGCCGTGATCTTCGAGGGGGAGCCGCCCCTGAATCTAAGGGTTCTGCAGGATTTGGAGCGGCCTTTTCGGGGCAGGGGTCGAGTGCAGCAGACAAGAGTGGGGCCTGGACCTCAGATTTCTGCAGCGGCTCCATAGATGGAACATCTTCCTTTTTAGGCACAACGTCAGGTTGACACGGCTCAGGAGGCTGGTAACTCATGAAGTTTTGACTTTGTGGCTGTTTTGGCTGCAGTTGTAGTTGTGTTGTTTCTTGCTGTGGCACATTTTGTTGGATTTGCTGCTGCGGTTGTTGCTGCATTTGTTGAATTTGTTGCTGGCGCCCCTGTAGCTTCTGCTGGTGGTACTGCTGCTGCATTTGCTGCAACTGTTGCTGCTGTATTTGATGCTGTTGGATTTGATGCTGCTGTTGCAAATGCTGCTGCAGCTGAAGGTGGTGCTGGTGATGTTGTTGCTGCTGCTGCTGCTGCTGCTGTTGCTGTTGCTGATGGTGATGATGCATTGGTTGCTGTTGCATCTGGTGCAGCAGTGGTTGCTGAGCATTTGGCTGCTCGCCATAGGCTAGGCCTGGCATTGCCTTGTTTCCTGGGAAACCAGAATAATACCCAGATGAAAATTGCTGCTTGCTGGGCCTGAATGTCTGGAAGGGCTGCAGCATGGGCCCCTGCAGAGTGTGAGATGAGGTGTGAGGCTGGCCCTGGAGTTCTACACCTTTGTGCCCATGTTGATAGGCTTGTAACTGAGCTTGATGCATTGCAGCTGCAGCGTGCTGTTCCCACTCCAGCCCCCTCCCCTGAGCCTGGGGGGCATCTCTATAAACATCAACAGAACCTGCTAACTGATTTTCTCCCCCCATCGGCAAAGCTACACCTTCATGAACTCCTTTGTGGAATGGCATTTGACCTCTGATGTTTACTCCACCCATATACGAACCAAAATTCTGCCCCCATGTTGGCACAGGGGCCTCCTGGGACCACCCCGGGCCCTGTAAGGAGTCCTGGTGCACCCACTTTACCGGAGCCTGCTGATAGTGCTGCAGATTTTGGGGCCCTTTCTCTGGGTTATAAACACCAGAACTGCCTGCTGCATCACTGTGGCTTGTTTCTAAAGTTGGAGGTCCCATCCCATAATACACTTCACCTGAATGCTGCACAGGCTCTTTCATGGCTGCAGCTCGGAGCTTGCCGCTTTTGTCAGTATTAACTTGAGGAGGAAGACTCATAGTAAGACTCTAAGTACAGAAATGTTGGGAGTCAGAGCTCTAAATCGTGATTTCTGAGCATGGAAAATGTGAGTTCTGCTGTGGTAGTGTGTGCTCACTGCCTGTGGTGGAGATGCTTGCTTCAAGTGTGTATAAGGAAGTATCTGGGAGGAAATAGTAATCCCTAAGGAAAGTGCAGGGTTGGGGGCTTTAAAATCCTCCTTCCAGAATCAAATGTGGCGTTGGTTGTCCATTCTTCTCATCCTTTTTTTTTTAGGGTCCTGGACCCTAGGAGAGAAAGGAGGGGTTAGACACTTTCTTTTTCTCTCAGGGCAGCCATACAAAGTTTACTGTCGTCGTTCATTCGCCTGCACCAAAGAGGAAACTGAGGCCTACATAAGCGAACTGCCCAGTCAGTCTAGTGAAAACCAGCTACAACGCATTTCTGTCAGAGCAGGAACAGAGCAGAACGCGTATTTCGAAGTGTACAACCAGGTGGGCGCACAGGAGACGGTTTAAGCAGTATTTATAGAGCTTCAGCCAACAGCAACGAGGAGGCGCTTACAGTGGGGCTGCCATTTGGCATAACAAGAAATACAGGAAACGAAGGGGCTCATGCAATCACCCGAGCGATAGCCAGTGATGTTATGTGTAAAATGTGCAATAAGGAAGCGTCTGTAGAGTTCAGTGCGTTTAGGTAAATCAGCACATTAGTGAGTGTTATTAAACCCAGCGTATATACCTGATCAGTGACGCACGGAGCTCTCCATGACCAGCTCCATGGAGTCACTTTGGTTGCGATCAAAGTCGACTGCATGCAGCTCCATGAAGGGATTGTGCGCAGCAAATGTCATAACTCTGACAACTTTCTCTCGAGTTTCACGGCGCACAATATGGCGAAGAGGCGACTTTACTGTCTCGCGAAAAAATCCTCCAAAGTCTGATCAGAGAGGAAAGGCTCGTGAAAGTCTGTAGTTACAATGTTGCACAGGGTATCCGTAAAACCGTGCACTTCCAGGAAAACATGTCCACAACTTTCTCCCCGCATCAACGAGTAAACCACACGCGACACGGTGAAAGTGTGAAAACTGTGCCGTGTTGCAGACTGCGCCTCTGTTTCCGCAGATCTATAAAACGCGCTCCGCTACTGACGCTCCCACGGACGCACGATCCGGATGACATGTGATGTAGGGAAACTGCGCAAACACTCAGAAAGTTGTGCAGCCCTAAGCGCACCGCCTCACCCCAAAACAGCTCAACTCACATCCTGTTGTCCAATCCGATTGTCTGGCCACTCCTATTGCTGTATCCGTGTGCGTTTGTTTTACGCATAATGTGTACCGGAGTGCGGAGCTTCCTACTTGATTGTGAAACCAGGGCCGCATGGGAGGTTTAAAATATAACCAACACATAAATCATCATGTGCCTGCAGTGAGTTTGACCTGTGATCTGTAAAATATTGTTGTTTTTGCATGTGTAACTTATGACGATTATCTTTCTGTTTTCTTAAACAGTCGTAAGTGGAATATCAGGTGAAGGTATTATCACTCCGTTTCTGTACATTAACAACAAACATTAAAACAAGTAAAATTTCAACTATTTCTGAAGGATCTCTGACACCATCATTTCTTTCTCCGTAAATAGATTATAGCAGAGGTGTCAAACTCCTTTTAGTTCAGGGGCCACATGAAGCACAATATGATCTGAAGTGGGCCGGACTAATGATAACATCATAATATACAGACAATGTCAACTCCAAACTTTTCTCCATGTGTGACAAAAGTAAAATTAGATTATTAAATACAAACTATCCTTTAAAACGATGTGAATAACAGAAACAAACTGACATTTCTTAAGAATAAGTGCAATTTTAGCGCTCACTTTTTATTGGTTTTTCTTTCTGTTCACCCATTAAACATTTTCCAGTGATACAAAATAGAAATATAACAAAGGTTAAGTGCAATTTTAATAGTTTCACGCTTCCGTTTATCATTTACACATGTACATTATAATGTGCAGATTACAGTGGATCTACAAATACGAAACACATTTAATAACACACAGAATATTGGTAAAATTACACTTCTTAAGACATTTCTGTTCGTTCATATTTGTTCAGTTAATTATTTTTTATGATAAATGATTGTTTTAGTATAAATACAGTAAAATGTTTGTATTTACAAAGAGAACATTTTCAAGTTGTCATTATCTTTATGTTATTATTATATTTTACTGGTCTGACCCACTGGAGATTGAATTGGTCTGAGTGTGGAACGTGAACGAAAATGATTAACATTTATTCATTAATTCATCTTCTGTACCCGTTTTATCCTCACAAGGGTCACGTGGAGCCTGTCCCAGCTACTTAAGGGCGAAGGCGGGGTACACCCTGGACAAGTCGCCGGTTCATCGCAGGGCTGACATATAGAGACAAACAATCACTCTCACACCTGTGGGCAATTTAGATTAACCAATTAACCTATCAATCCATGTCCTTGTATTGTGGGAGGAAGCCGGCATACCCGGAGAAAACCCACGCAGACACGGGGAGTACATGCAAACTCCACACAGTGACTGGTGCTGGAATCGAACCCAGGACCTTCTTGCTGTGAGGCACAAGTGCTAACCACTGCACTACCATGATTAACATTTTCAGTGTAATTTTTGCATTTCACAAATTCATCCCAAAGGCTGGATTGGACCCTTTGGTGGGCTGGATTTGGCCCTCGGGCCACATGTTTGACACCCCTGGACTATAGTTTTAAAAATGTTTTATACTGTTGTAGCCTCGTATCTGTCTTCATCTAAATGAGTCAGTTAAATAAAATAACGCTGTGAAATTCAAATATGAAACTGAATTAGATTGACTTTAAAGGAGGTGAGTCAAACTTACAGTCTGTGGGCCAGAACAGATCTGCCAAAGGTACCGATCTGGCTCATGGAATGAACTTTCAAAGTGCAAAAATTATATTGAAGATGTTAACGGTCAAGGGTCTCAAACTCATTTTAGTTTAGGGGCCACGTACAAGCCAATATGACAACAAGTGGGTCAGACCAGTATAATAATAACATAATAACCTATAAATAATGACAACTTCAAATTCCACACCCCAAATTTTTAACAATACCCTTTTATGCCTCTTATTAAACATTTTATGCCTTTGTAGATACACTGCAATGTGCATTGCACGTGTGTACGTGATAGACTGAGACATAATTGTTAAAATTACACTTTTGTCAGGTTGTGTATGGTTTTTCAGGTTACTCATATTTTTTGTTGAAAGAATAATTTGTAAATGAAAATATTTTTTGTATTTAATTTCACTTTTTTGCGCTAAATCAAAGAGAAAATTTGTGGGTTGTCATTATTTATCCCATATGTTATTATGTTATTATTTTACTGATCCAGTCCACTTGAGATTATATTAGAATGTATGTGGTCCCTGAGCTAATGAGTTGGACACCCCTGCCTTAAAGTATTAAATGGTACACAGACAACCTTGATCTTTACATTAGCTAATTTTGACCACAGAATTAATTTCAACATGACCCACTGCTAAAATAATGTGTTCTAATCCAAGTCAGCACCTATTTTAGCCTTAAGAAGAAATGCAGAAATGTTTTATGTGCAGTTTAAAGACGACCTTTATGCGTTTTTAAAGGTATGTCCTTGGATGCACCCCCAATAACGCACCTCTTAGGGCCCTAGTGTCTTTTATTTACCATGTGGCAGTCTGCTTTTCAAATGACTGGACAGTGAAACGCAGTGATCTTTTACTGGCCCCCTAAATGAATGAACATGGTGATTATCTTGATGTCACCGGTGCCCTCTCTTCCCTCAGTGTTATTACATAGTACTCCTGCATTCCCACACTGTCGGGGATGCAGGAGTTTGTCGACCAATCAGATGGGGTTATCCGTGTGACGTCACCATCGCTACTGTGAGGCATTTGAGGGGCATCACTCCCCATTAGCAGGCTAACTTAGCTCTATGAAGCTAACGTCGGCTATGTCTCATATCTAAAATTATCAGAGAATGACCTAGCCGGCTAAGAATACACTGAGAACATGGAGACGGTTTGCTTTTGCACACACTAATCGGAATTACAATGTCGCAGCTAAGCAAGGTAAGAGGTCAGAGAGGTTTGTAACATAGTGGTTATTCATTAGTAAACATGCTAGTTAGCTTGTTTATAGACCACCGGAGCCGCATTGAACACCGTCAGTTAGTTAGCTGGATTAGCTTCCTGAAGGCTTACAGTCTGGCCCCTGTTGGACTAGTGGTTGTCGCTACGATACATAGTTATGTTTAGTTTGTAAGTAAACCATGCCATGCTAGCACTTCCCACTGCATGGCCATGGATAGGGTTTGTTAGCGTCTCACATGAGCCTTGGTTACGAGTGGAGTAGTAAGCCAGCATTTGTTTGAATAGCCTGTTCAATCCATCCATAACAACTTTCTGTCAGGAACTGTAAGTACAATGAAGATAATGAGAAGCATGGGTTCATTTCTCACGCACATTAGCATGCGGTGTGAAATGGCTGAGTATCAATTTGAGATGAATTTGTAAATTTGTTTCCTCTTTACAGCAAAAGGCTTGCGTCACTGATGCCAGGTGCAGGGTGTAGCTGAGAGCACTCAGGATGAGTGGGGCTGGAGAGCACACAGACATCCTGTCAGTGGCAGACGTAGTGAGGGACAGATGGAAAGTGGTAAGTTTGCTGAAGGAGCAAAATATTTTCCAATCAAATCATTTAGAACAACACTGGTATCTTTCACAATGCAGGTAGTGGAGGACCCCAGACCTTCAAGTTAACTGTCACTAACTTCCTCTTCTACTATGATGTCCATCTGCAGGCAAGGAAGATAGGTGGTGGTGGGTTTGGGGAGATCTATGAGGTTCTAGATCAACTGAGCCAGGCCACTGTGGCCTTAAAGGTGGAGTCAGCTCAGCAACCTAAACAGGTGCTGAAGATGGAGGTAGCTGTGCTGAAGAAACTTCAAGGTTAGTGATAAAGAGAGCAGAGGCTGAAATATTGTTTTCTGTTGACATGAACTCAAGATAAAACATGTTTCAGAAGTAGTGTTTTACTAAACCTATGCACTGTGTATGTGAAGAATGGAAAACAACACATACAAGGGTGTCAGTTTGCTTTATTTGACAAAAAAAGTTTAAAGTAGAATCAAATAAGCGCTACTGGTAGGCAATGATTTGAGACACATTAAATAAAATACAACAAATGCCAAGCTCCCTTTGCTGAGTAAGAAAGATGGTCAATTGAACCAGTGTCAATTTTATGATTAGGTACCTTTCACTATTTTCATGAACCAAAAACTTGATAAGTGGAACTAATGCTGTTATTTAGTTTCAGATAGAAGCTATTTGAATGACTGTTTAACTGCTTTTAATATCTGTTTAATTTTGGTCACACAAAACTTTGTTTACGGATTTGTTGTTGTAATAATAGTGTTACGCCTGACAGAAAATCTGATCTGTGATGTATGATGTGTCCTTGCTAATACTGTAATAAAACCCATTCATGCTTGTTACATAACCATTATTTCAGATAGTATATCATATCTGCTGCTGAGAAACATAAACAGTATTGGGAAATACAGCTGATGTTTCTGTTTTCTATTAAACAGGCAAAGACCATGTGTGCCGCTTTGTGGGCTGTGGGAGAAACGATCGGTTTAATTATGTGGTGATGGAACTTCAGGTAGGATTTTAACACATCATTGCTACTCAATAAATTTATCACATCCCTCTGAATCATTGTGACGTACAGTGCTTCTTTGCTGTTAAAGGGAAGGAACCTTGCAGATCTGCGCAGAACCATGGCCCGAGGCACATTTTCTGTTTCCACAACTTTGAGGCTTGGGAAGCAGATTTTAGAGGCCATTGAAAGCATCCATTCTGTAGGCTTTTTGCATCGTGACATTAAACCTGTAAGTGGACGTGTAGAGCACAATGTCATGAATATTCACCAATTCATGAATATTTACCTTTCTAATAACAAACGTTTTATTTGTAACATACTTGAACCTGTTCATGTATGTTATGTAAATTACAGTCTAACTTTGCAATGGGAAGACTGGCCAGTACCTGCAGATGCTGCTATATGCTTGATTTTGGTTTGGCCCGGCAGTTTACCAACTCCAGTCAAGAAGTCCGTCCAGTAAGTCCATTGTGAACAGCTTCCTTAAAGCATTATGTTTACTGTGCAAGTCAAGGTTGTTCTAGTATTTTAAAACATGATTATCTGTTTGCCGTGTCTCTGTGCCAGTGACAGCCACGAGCAGAGGTATTATGGTTTTGAGCTGCCCCCTTTGCATGAATGCAGTCTAAGGAATGCCTCAACAATATTTCTTCCCTTTTTGCTAAAATCTAATTTTCAGTGTTTGACTCATTAGTCTGACCAGTGAACAAGAGTTCAGGTTTGGTAGCCTCAAACACTACAGGGACCACAGTCAAAGATTTGTAGTAATACTAAGATACAGACACAAAAAAGTCACATCTTTCATAGAAAATTAAAAGGTAATGTATGTGTTTAACAGTAAATCAGACAGAAACGCATAATGTCTGTATGACCTTAGTGACCTTGGTGTGACATTAATGTATGAAATCCCATGAAGGTTAAATGCATAGTTTCTCATTAGTCAGAGCTGAAATGCCCTCAAGTCAAATATTTACAGTGACCCTTATCAGTAAGGATATTTAACCTTGGTGTATATCATTTAACCCTGGGACAAAGAGTGTAATTTGTCTAAAGTGTTTTCTTCTCTTTAGCCTCGTCCTGTTGCAGGGTTTAGAGGAACTGTGAGATATGCTTCAATTAATGCTCATAAGAATAAGGTGAGTGTGAACTCAGTGCATATTGTTCCCATGACTGTATAATCTGCTATGTTGCTCATTCTTATTTGTCTTAATCTGCAGGAAATGGGTCGTCATGATGACCTCTGGTCTCTTTTTTACATGCTGGTTGAGTTTATGGTTGGTCAACTGCCCTGGAGGAAAATCAAAGACAAAGTATGTGCTTCTTCATCTTTTTCTCTTAAATCATAGTATATCTTAAAACTTAGATTTCTTTCTTTCTTTTGACTTAGGAACAAGTAGGAAATCTGAAGGAGACATACGACCATCGCCTCATGCTTAAACACCTTCCGTCAGAGTTTAGCACTTTCCTGGATCATATCTTGACCTTGGACTACTTCACTAAGCCTGACTATCAGGTTGGAAATGTCCTATTTGGCTTCATTTGTATGCAGTGTTTGTCTGTCAAATGCTGACGAATAGTTTTTATTTTTGCTTTTGTCTGTGACAGCTTCTGATGTCAGTATTTGACAATGCTATGAAGAGCCACAATGTGCTGGAGAATGACCCCTATGACTGGGAGAAATGTGATTCAGAGGATATGCTGACCATCACTGCCGCAGCAACCACAGCTCAGCAGCTCACTCGCCTCACACCAGCATACTTGGGGTAAATACACCCAATAAAGCCTCGTCACTCTTGGTAGAAAGCTATTATTTTTTAATTTCATTAAGATCGTTGTTGCTCTACTATTAAACTTCCTTCACACACTGGTGGATATGAGCTCAATATATACCTACAGGCTTTTTTTAGTCTAGAAACTGCACAGTCAGTTCCCTGAGAAATCTCTGCTCTAAATTGAGCTGTCAGTGCTGCAGGATGACCTTGCCTCTCCTCTACAGCATGGCCAACGCTTCGGTGCTACCAGGCGAGCTGCAGAGGGAAAATACTGAGGATGTCCTGCAAGGGGAGCGCCTCAGTGATGCTGACAACTGCCCTCCAATCCCCACACCGACAACACCAGGTGGAGATGTATGGGAAGAGATGGACCGCAACCGAAACCACAAACACGCTCAGCCAATGATCAGAAAGGTTCGGGTCATAATTTAACGTTGTTTGCATTGTTCAATTTCTGGCACTAGGGTCCCTCATTGAAAACAATAACAAAAGATGTAGTTTAATGCATGATGAAGCAGTGTGGGATCATAGGAGGAGTTGTTTTCACAAGTATTGCCAATAAAAACTTTGACTCAGGGAGAAATCATGTTTATAGACAAATTTAATGTATTTATTCAACACTACGTTTCATAATGCATTCATGCAATGTCAGCAAATTGTCTAAATTAAAAAATAAATGCAATACCTACAAGAAACACTTGTAATATATGACACTATCAACATGTGACCAAATGAAATGAACCATTTCATTGGATAAAAATACAAATTCATCAAGTCTAAGTACAAGTAAAAAAAAAACAACACAGGCCAAGTTGCTTTTAAGTATTTTAATGCTTAAAAGACTCTTACTACAGCTATAATTTTTGGATTCCTAACGTAAATGTAAATTTAAGGCTAGATTCACTGTTCAGTACTGTACTGTTTTTGACTTTATACTTTTTCATTCTATCTTTCCATCATTAACTACACATTCGGGTCACACAGCTCTGGTAACTCCCTGAGGGTAGCTCCCTAAGGACTTTCTTTTGTTTGCCTTCACTCCATAAATAGCAACATTAATTTAATAAGAATTGCTTCACTGTCTGGTGGATGCCTGAGGAAGTGTTTGAGACTTTTATATATTGTTTCAGCAAGTCCAAACTGTATTGTACTTCCTCCCACATGTATAGTCTTAGGTGGGACCTTTCTGTGTGGAGTTTGCATGTTCCCCACGTGTCTGTGTGGGTTTTCTCCGGGTACTCCGGCTTCTTCCCACCATCCAAAGACATGCACTGATAGGTTAATTGGTTAATCTAAATTGCCCATAGGTGTGAATGTGAGAGTGATGGTTTGTCTCTATATGTCAGCCCTGTGATGAACTGGTGACTTGTCCAGGATGTACCCCGCCTTTTGTTATGGCTGCGCTCAGAATGTGGGCTCAAATGCAGAAATGAACTCGGGAGATCAGATTTAGAAGTTAGATGTAATTTATTGAGACAATCAATAATAGAATAAATCTGATCTTCTTCTTTAGGGGCAAATCCAGAATCGTAGTCAAAGTCCGAGCAGGGGTTCATGGGCCGGGAAATCAAACAATCTGTCAACCTGTCCGAGGGGAAAACTGGCTCTGGGTCAGGGAAGAGGCAAAAAGTCAGGAACACGAAAAGGCAGAGTGGCAGGCAAAAGTACAAATAGGAACGAGGCAGAGGCAAATACCGTTTTGTGGAGCAGAGTTCAAAAACCAGATCTATCCATCAGACGTCGGAACCAGACATTGGGCAAACCAGGCTCGGAAGTCAAGAAAGCAGGCTAGGGTCTCGAGGGCATCAGGCAAACAGGAATAGTCAGAGTAAACAGGTCAAAACACAGAAGATACTCACGGGGAAATAACACTAGTTGGACACACAAGAGATATAACAAACTCACACTGGACAGAACAAAACACAGAGCTTAAATACACATACAAGAGGGAGGGAAAACACTCGAAACAGCTTGGGAAACAGGTGTGTGAGATCACAGGGAAAGGCGGAAGTCAAGACAGAGACAAAACACAGAAGGGAACTCTACAAAATAAAACAGGAAGAGACGAGACAAACATAAAACAGACTACCGTCTGTTCACAGGCGTGACACCTTTGCCCTTAAGTAGCTGAGAAAGGCTCCAAGTGACCCCTGTGACCCTAGTGAGGATAAATCGGGTTCAGAAGATGAATGAATGAATGTATATTTTCAGTAAAGCTTGGACTGAAATAGTGCCCCATTTCTGTTTTCATTCACTTTCAACACACTTAATATTTTGGCGAGCTACAGACGACTTTTAAAACTTAAAATCTTGCTGCATTGAATCTACCCTGGACTTTACACTTAAATCAGTCAAGGTTTGTCTCATGATTGGAAAGTATCTGCGCCCTCTGGAGTTAAAAGGACTTTTCAGACAATGGCCTAAGAGCTGAAATCTTGCTCAGCCATTATTCTCCACACAAAGATATTATACATCCTAGTAGTTTTGGAACCATGAGAAAGCTCCTTTGGTCCAGAAGTACCTGTTGTGCTGCAAGATCTACCTCTTATAGAAAATGTCTGTCCTACTGGAACCCTTTTGTCATCTTTCAGGTGGTGAGTGAAGATGAGCATAGTCAGAATCAGGGGAACCAGAGTCCCAACACTGGCTCCATACAGAGTTCTCCGAGAAGAGTGCGATCAGAGACCATGTTCTTGGAACGAGCTGCTCCGCTGCTCCGGAGGATGAGGCACAGTCAGAGCCTGGCCTTTGAAAAGAGGCTTGCACCTGAACCAAAGCCCACCATTGAACGCTTCCTGGAGGCCTAGTTTGTACTCTGTACCCATAAATTATTGGTACTGTTTTAATAAAGCAGGCAGAACATGATGTAACACTAGTATTTTGTTTTGGCAGCCTGGGCAAACAGCGGCCTGTCCTTTCTCATGTTGGAGAGAAAACCATCCCTGAGAGGGGACATCGGACGCCTAATGAGGAACACTCTGGCACAGCCACTCCAGACCCAGAGGAAGGCGCAGCCAGCAGTGGTTTTGTCGCCGTCAACCTGAGTCCCGTTCCTCAGGAGGGAGATTCCCAGGAATGGGTGATGCTGGAGTTGGAGCAGGGGAGTGGTTCTGGAGCCACTAAACCTCCAGCTGAAGCATCACATGAGGACAAGCCTGGAACTCACACACCTGCTGAAACTGAGAACCACTCATCTGATCCACAGGATGGACAGTCCACAGCGGTACCCAGCAGCCCCGTTCTGTCACAGATGAACATGCCTGGCACGTGGTTACTGGGCCACAGGAGGCTGCCGGGGATGCTGGGACAAATGCCATCAGTCATTATGGGGAGATCCCAGATGGAACAGGTGGGAGAAACCAAATATTTAGTCGTTGGTAATGTGAAAGCAGTAGAGTGGAAACTCAGTTCAACTTCAAATGAATTTTGAGCTACTTTTAAAGTTTGGTGCAAATAATTTAATTGATTTGACATTTCAGATGGACAACTTCTGCTTAAACTTAAGTCTATTTCTTGCTCTAAATCTAGGTTAAATTCAACTCTGTGGCATCAAACTATATTTAAACATGTAAGCCATTATTATAGCTGCTGAAAACTCTACCCACTGTGTATCTGGATTACAGAACAGCCAAAAGTTAACAGTTTTCCCTCTTGTTTTGTGAGATACTAAGCAAGTGTCTATACACTGGTTGAATTCAATTAGATTTTTGTTTAATAAATACAGTTACTAAACAGAGGTGCTAAGCAGAGTTTTTGTTTTAGTCATTTTAAATATGAACTTACTCTCTGATTAGACCTAATCCTAAGTGACCTTCTCCTAAATAGTTGTTTCATAATACTTGTCCTAGCCTTACAGGCTTGTTCATTCTCTTTTTCTTTTTTTTTTTTTATCATCTCTTCTTAGTCTTCCAGCAGTGTGTTACAGTCCCCTGTACAGGAGAAGAGTGATGTAATACCACTCGAAGCCCCATCCGGCAAATCTGACGAGCTTCCAGAGGAAATCTTGAAGGATGGAGGGAGGAGGTTGGAGTTAGCACCAGTGCCAAGCATGACAAAAGGCCCCGCAGCTCATCTCACAAATGACAGAGACCCAGAGAGCGATTCTGGGCTGCCCGACCGCTCCTCAGAGCCCAATCAGCAGCCTCATGGTGACACGGCGGGAGGCGCTGTGGAGAGCACTGTGACCGTCTCCTCTTCTCCACCTCCAGTTCTCCTCAGACGAAGAGACTCTCCCTCATCCCCAAGACTGAGTAGAATCCCAGTTCGAGACCCCAGCACCCCCCTGGACTCTCCTAGCAGGGACCTTAACATAGAGAGACGCCACCGCTGGAGCAGCCCCGTCCCCGGGTCCCCCACCCACTCACCCTCCCCGTCTCTGTCTTGTGACAACCTGCCGTCTGCTTTACCCAGGGACAGGCTCTCCTCAGAAAGGGGCTCCAGGTCTGACGGAGCAGGAGAAGATCCTCTGTCTCTGTCCTCGTCTTCAGGTAGTAAAAGTAAAATCCCCCGACCTGTGAGTGCGTCCTTTTTACCTGAGCAGCTCACAAGCAGGTTTCTGCCTCGACCTCCTCCTGGTAAACCTCCCATCCGCCCATGTGTGGACAACAGGTACAAGTTACATTCTGCAAATTTCACTTTTCTGCTTCGAATTAGGTTTTCCTCTGGTTCTTAAAGCTGAAGTAGGTAGTATTATGTTGTTATATGATTCCACTTTAACTTTTCAGTGTATTGTATTGATAAGTTCCTCATTCCTGCCAATTCCTGCTTTAAAATGTCTACATGTCAAGCCTTAAAATGTGCTGGTTTTTCATTACAGTTCCTAAAATTTTATAGGATTGGATTCAATTATTAAGTTACTGTTACTTTTTTAAATTCCAAGTTTCGTCTGACTTTTAAATGGGGTTACGGAAATTTTTTTTTATTGTGTCTAACAGTAACAAAACTCAAATTCTAAACAAACATGCAACCAATATTAAAAAAAAAAGAAAAAAATATCAAACTCTTTGCACCTCAAACAAGAAAACGCTCAATTTGCGAAATCAGTGTAAAGGCATTAGAGCCATATTGAAAAATCAGAAAAACACCCCCAGCAAATGCTTACCATCACGTAATATTTTCCATTTACACATCAGATGTTTTACTTATTTCACCTCCATGCTGGATGTATTTGTTGTAAATTGAACCGATAATGGTTTTAAAAGTCTTTTTGGGCGGTGTTTCTCCTGCAGACGGCGGCGGTTAAGAGTGCGTGCCAGCAGCACTAGTGACGCAGACTTCCTGGCCAGTCTGACCCAGCTGATGCAGGACCGCAGTGGGATGCTCTTCAGCCCCCCTCCTCGGCCTCGCAGCTCTTCTTCCTCCCTGCAGCGCTCGCTCAGTTCCTCCCCTTCCCGCCAGGAGCTCCGTGAGGGCGGGGTGCTCCAGGGACGCAGCCGCTCTCCATCCAGCTTCTCCGGGTCTCCTCCTCGCCACGCTTACCCACAAGACAGATCCAGCGGGCCGGGTCAGTGGGGCCACAGCTCTAGGGGGAGGGGCCTGATCCACGATGGAAAAGGCTCCTGCAAAGCGAATCAATGACTGAATACTGATCCCGATTGTAGCGCTAGACTTTCTAACATCCAGACGCTGATAGCATGTGTAAATACGGTATTTACTCAAGGGAATGTACTGTATGTAATGTAAAATGTATGATAAAGTGTATTTATTTATTTATTCATTTGTTGGATATGTCTCAAAATACTTGATAATGTGGCTTAAAAACTGAAAGAAAAAGGTTGAGAAAACCTTGAGATTGCCAACTTACCTCTCATTTCACTCCTCTTAAGACTCCATGTAGGCCTAATATGAGACCAAAAAGATTCTGTTTAATACTTGAGGGATGTAAAAATTACGCTAAATGTAGATATGTACCATTCGAAAAATGGTATACACTAATAGAAACCACGTATTCACTAAAGAACACGATGATAGTAAATAACACTACAAGCAGTATACCGACATCAGCATTCATACCGTCAGGGCATGCTGTCCCATATTGACCTCACTCCTGATAGATTTATTATATGTATCAATGAATTGCTAATTTTGCATATCACCATGTAGTAGTGTGCTTTCCTTTGCTAGAAAATATTTGTCATGCAAACAGCATCAGCAAATTAGAATGTACTTGTAAGTGCACTCATACTTAAGTATTGTAAAAATGCATGAGTATCATTGCAAATGTTTTTTTGTTTTTTTTTATTCATTTGTACAATCCGCTGAAACATCTGTATTTTTATTGAAATGCTTCTGATCAAAATACATTACAATGTAGACCAGCAAGGTTGTGTTTTCATTTCTTACATAAAGAAATATTAGTGAATGCATTCTGAGAAGAAGATAAAAAATGATTCAATACCAAACTTACAACTTCATGGTCCCTCTTATTATAGTTATAATACAATCAGCCTTGCAAAAGCAGATGGTCTTTTATTGCCAGGCTTTTAGGAGAATTTCTTTGAAATTACTGCTGCAAATACCTCTCTTCAGAAGCAGTACCCTTATTGATCTGGATAATTCAGTGTCAGTTTAAAATGATGAAGTGGACACTAAGTTTGAGTTCACACCTTTAGATACTCCTACAGCAGTGGTTCTCAAACTGTTTACAGTGGAGTACACCCTAAAATACACCTTTTTAGCCAAATATCCCCATCTACCACTTCAGTATTTTTGACTGGAAAAAAATATTGGCAAAATTTGTTCCAGTGCCAAAGATATCTGTCTATATTTTCAAAATGTAAACAATATACAACTAATACGTTTTTTTTTTTTTAAATAGCACATTTTTTAAAGTAAATTGCGTGTGTAAAATGTAAACTGAAGTGCCATCTTTCATAAATTAACCTTTCATCTACAAAACATAATTACTTAACAACTCGAATGAATTCATTTTGAATAATATAAAATAGAAATGTTCTTAAAATGTTACCAAAGCTTTAACAAGATCACTGACAATAAAACTATTATATGAATGTTTTTATTTTATATTTCAGCATTAATTCTCATTTAGTATTTTGTATTTGGTACGTTATGACTTAATGTATTTTTCCAAAAACAATTTCAAGTACCCCTGGGGATACGTGTACCCCACTTTAGAAACCCCTGTCCTTGAGAAATCACTTGTCAAATGTAGCTGAAGCAGCCATTTACTCTAGACATCTTAGGACACACCATGTTTAATGCTTTTGTGAAGTGTTTAGAAAGCAGAAAATCAAGAGTAACGATTCTGAGGAGTAAAAATATTTATTTACAGTAAATTGTTAATGGTCTTTATGGGGAATCTCCAGCTATAAACTTACTCTCATTAAAAAAACATCATAGTTTCTGCTCAACAGTTATCAAATTGTAGTAGTTTGTAAACAATTGAGACCCTTAATTATGGGGTACATAATAGAATCTGTATAATGCAAGCAGTCAGCAACACAGTAACTGAGTCAGTCATGGTTGTTGGTCTAAGAAGTTACATCTGAGCTCTAGAAGAGGGGTGCAGATTGTCTGGGGTCATCCGGTAACACACTGATGGAGTCTTCTGCCTTCCCACACAGCATGCAGAGCATAGTGTACTCCTTAACCATAAAAAGACATACATGTTACAAGAGAAAGTAGAAACTGGATATGAACAATTCTTTTCATTGGAAATTTTAAGTGAACGAGACAAGTCAAAGATAAAGATAAGATTTAAAAAAAAAAAAATCCTTACCTGATATTCATCAACAACCGAAAAAGTATATTCATGCCTGGCGATGACATGGTCGCAGTTTTTGCAAACATCTGGAAGGACACATAAGAATTTTGGAGTTGATGATGGTTTTTAGAGGGTGGGTTGGTAAATAATGATGAATTATAAATCATTAGCCTCATAGCATAATTGCCTATGTCATATTTTTGGCCAAATTGTGATATTTGCATAAAATGAAGCAGCAATGGTATGAGTGTACAGTTGTACAGAAATCTCTATTTGACTAAAAAGATAATTTATGCTATGAGGCTAAGGAAATAAGGGTAAGTGGAATTTCTAAACGCGACACTTAGACCAACTAAACCACTAATTTAATAATGACATAATAACCTGTGAATAATCACAACTTAATTAATGCATTATGAAAACATTTACAAACTATCCTTTGACAACAACTTTGAATTACCTGAACAAATATGAACAATATGAAATATCTAATGAAAAATAACAGCATTATGCCTATTACTAAATGTTTTTTGTTTTCATAGATCCACTGCAATCTGAGGGTTGGAATGCACATGAGCAAATGATGAGACTCAACAGTGATAAATCGCAATTAATTCATTCGTTGTTCATGTTATTTACATTTTATTGTGAAAATATTGTCATCATGTAGTTTTACTTTTTTCACACTAAGACAAAGAGGAAAATTTGGAGCGATCTCATGTTTCACCTAAAATTATATTTTTTAAAAAATGAAGCATTTCAGTGGGAGGATCAATTAGAAAGTTCCATAAATTATGGGACTCCTTAATTTTGTATTTTGAAGGTTCAAAACCCTTCCGTAGTTTTATATACCCTGTAAACTAGAAACAATGTGTGAAAGTGTCCCTCAGGGGCGTTCCAAGGCATGGGCGACCTGGGCAATTGCCCCTAGCGCCACTTTAGGGGGGGGCGGCATCGCCGACATGTCCAACAGCCCCCCCCCCGGGCAGCAAATGGGGCTTTTGCCCAGGGAGTACATCGCTCCAGGAACGCCACTGGTGTCCCTTATGTATTTATTTACCCACATGATTATTTATATTACCGAGTGCCCCCCCTCCCCCCATCCATCCTTTAGTTTTTAGTTTTATTTTTTGGTTCATGTTTAATGGGAGATTGTATGTGTGTGGGAAGGGTGGGAGGGAGGGGATTCAATTGGTTAAACTAAGAAAAACAATTCAAAACATTGTATTAAAATGCATCCTACATATTTTTCCCTTTCTTGAATAAAAAAAAAAGTTAAAATTTCAGCTAATTTTCTAGTTGTTCGTGTTATTCCCTTTTTATTGTGGAAAAAAAAAATCATCGTGTAATTTTACTTTTTTCACACTAAGACAAAGAAAATGTTGGGGTTGTCATCATTATTGTTATTATCATTTTACTGGTCCGGCCCACTTATGATCATGTGTGGCCCTTGAACTAAAATGAATTTGACAGTCCTGGCGAACATCCACAGATAGATCCACGGACGGCTCCAGATGCAGAGCTTCCCCTAAAGTTTGAGTACTAACCACGAACACAGCCCCCACCCTAAAGTATGTGGACGATAGCTGGCAATAGAGCAAAGATTTACGGTCATATGTGACAATCTCCTCTCCATCCTCATCCTCCGTGGCTTTGTTACTGATGAGTACGAAGTCCCTCTGGTGGCAGTTGGCACAGCCCAGGTAGTTCATTAGGTAAGATCCATTTTCCAGGCATGTGTTCCCCTGAGGACCAGGCCACAGTAAAACTTTCTGACATCAGTACGTCTTAACAATTAGCTTACTTGGCTACCACATTAATAAAGGTTACATATCAGGTTTTATATAAAGTTGAATTTTGTATCCCAAATCAAGAATTTAAAATGTACTTTCCAATTATTAAACTTACCCGGTCTGGGTACTCTTTTTGCACGCAGCCGTTACACATTTTGACTTCCTAACCATAAAAAACATCCAACAAGCGATGCAACACTCCCCTTCCGTTCCGCATTGAAAAGCGGTGCCTGCACACATTAAATCTCTAAAGCAACTATACGATGAAATTGTCATAATACGCACTTGTCATACCTTTTGTAGATCTATAAAAATGGCCGCCATTAAACTTCCGGTGACTTCCTGAGCCAACGATTGGTTGCGTGGAGCACGGCGTGGAGGACTTAACGTCGGACGTAAATTACGTCGACAAACATGGCGGTTGAACAGTTAAGAGAGCCTTGTAAGCGTGTGAATGTTTGAGGTAACTACAGTATTCTCATAGTTTCAGTCTCGTTTTTATTCTGTATAACCGGTTAAGAACGATTGTTAAATATTTGAAGTCTGTAAAATTGTTAAATAGGGTAATGGCCTGTTTTGTAATGTAATGTTCATCAGAAGCTGTTTGCTCGTTAGCTAGTTCACCAAGTTAGCTTACTAAGAACCACGTTGAGCTACTATCTAAGATGAAGACATAAATAATATAAGAATGTATTGTAGTACTGGTTATAATCTGTAGTGAATTTATACTAACTTCTCCACAATGTGAATGACACGTTAAATCATACTGTAATCGTAAATCTCATCTGCCAAACTGTTGAGTCACTGAGATCAACTGAAGTTGTCTTATTTTATTGTCATTGTCTATTCTTAATTCAGCTGTGTAAACATGGAAATGGATCACATCCCTTCAGAGGGCGTTAAACCGACAATGAAGAAAAAAAAGAAATCCTCCAAGAGGGCCATAAAACACTATTGTCTCGTGTGTCGCATAGAATATTGGAAACGTGTAAGTTGATATAACTGTTACAACTATTTAAAGTGGTACTATATCCTCTTTGATTATGACAAAATATCTGAATTATAGGAAGCACAAGAGCACATGCATGGTATGGTGCATCATAGAGAACTGGAAGCTGCGTTGGGAAAGTAAGTAAATGTTTTACATGTTAAGGTTTCATGTTTATTTTGTATTACACCTAAACATATTGAATACACTTTTGTATTTTACAGTTTGCTGTGATAAAACATTGAAGAAAAGACACAATTTAGAAACAAAATTGGAACCTTTTAGTACAGACTGTAATATTTCTGCTGTAGTGTTGATACATGACTCTTGTTCACGTTTGTGTCTCATATTGAAATCAGTTGCTTTACAGTGTTGTATAATCTCTTGTCTTTTCACAAACAGGGTTTCATTTCATGAATGCCAGGCTTGTAAGACCTCTCCCATGGGTTTAAATGAATATGCCCAACACATCTCCACTTCTCAGCACAAAGCCAAGTTGAAAAAATTGATTCATACGAATATAAAGCCCCTTTCTTTATGCAAGACTCTAAGCAGTGACGCAATGGCCATGCTCCTGAAGAGAAATAAGGCATTAAAGAAAAATGAGTAAGACTTTCTGCTCTTCATCTGTTATTTGGTCATATTTACATTAACTTAGTTTCTGTTTTTGTTTTCTGTAACATTTTATTGTCTTTGTTCTTTTCATTTTCATCAGTGTAGTAGTGTGATTTGTATGTGAATTTATTTGTGAATGGGACCTGTTGTACTATAACTCCTGTGAATGACTCTGTTTTGTTTTTTGTTTGTTTTTATCACAGGAAAAAAGCTAACAAAAAGGAAAGAAAGAAAAAGAAACAGATGACTGCTCAGAAACATGTAGAACTCAATGGAAAAAGTAAAGTGATGTCCAAAGTAGTAAAACAGGGAATTTCCAAGCATCTAACTGTGAAAATACCACAACAGCTTCAGCAAGCTCATACAATAGGAAGCAACAATGCTGTTTATCAAAACAAGGAAAATAAAGTGTTGGTCATGCAAAAGCCTCTGATGAGTGAAGGTGTAAGAATGGACCAGTTTACCCAATCAGGCTACCATATGGGGCATTTTGGCAACACTGGCTATAACACTCTGAAGAGAAAAAATAAGGGTGGAAGCATTGAAACAAATGCTCTTTTTACTGAACCATATGGTATTCAAGGAGCTGGTGCAAATATGCACAGACAATCAACAAGTCATTATAACAATTACTGGTCACCAGGTATGGACTTTACCAGGGATTATTCTCCTCGGACTCAAGCTTTTACGTTTGGCAATGATGACAAGTGGTGTCCTCAAACTTCTCATCCGGAACAAAAACAAGCTGCACCTTTTGGTAATGCTGACAAGGACATGCCTGGTATTGGAGCCACTGTAAGGGAAGTAGATGTCAGTGCAATGATAAGGCAGGTCAGAAGAGCGCTGGGTGTAAGGGAGCCATGTCGAGCTGATCGTGAAGCCCGGAGGAAGAACGCTGAAAAACAAGTGAACCTGACCAATCAAAGCACTGCTCAGCAGGGTGGAAGTGTTACAGTGCAGCCAGCTGGGGCTTCCATGAGGAGCGACACCTGGGAAACATCACCTCATACCAGCACCTCTGCATCGACCTCTTTGCAGCCTCCACAGGTCAACATCACTGGTCCTGCACAAGGAAGTGCCCAGCAGTCAAATGGCTGGGAAAGTGGTTTGCAGGCAGAAACTGTTTTTCCGAGTACATCCAGTGGTCTCAACCCAAACAACACTCAGAAAGTTCGTATTGCCCACAAACCACGCAGGACAGCTCAAAGAAATGAGGAGACTGGGCTCAATCAAAGCCTGCAGAAGTTGCTCAGCATGTCTGGGATCAGGAGTAAGCCAAACTGGAGGGCGATGTATGAGAGTTCCAAGAGGAGTAAGAAGAGAAATGAAGGCATACCCAGGTGAGGGAGTCATACTGTGGGGGGTGGGGGCGACCTACTATATTTGATTGAAGAGTATTAAAAGTAAGCAGCACATTGTTGCCTTCTAAAGTGATATTGACAAAGATAATTTTTATTTATTCTTTTTGTGTCCAGTGATATTGCACTGGGGACAATATTGCAAATATTAATGAGGAACACATTTAATTTCAAAGCACTAAAAATTTACAATGATTATTTACCTCCAGTTTTAATATACTTAAATCTCTTCCTACACAGCAGATTATTTTACTTCTTTCTAGTCTACATCTTTCCAGTCTTACCTGTTATTGGATCCATAGAAATGTTTTTGTATCCTCATTCTTGATTACAGGTTTGGAGATGAGCTGACAAGCTCCTCATCTAATCCTGAAATGTTCCTGCAGCCAGAGGACAATGCCTTGCCTCTTTCACAGGGCTTCCACTGGGAATCAATCCCAGACTGTCATCCTGTTCTGCACCTATCTCCTCCACCACAAGAATCTGTGAGTAACGACCGTCACACAGAGACTGAACAGAGTTCTAGGATGCAGGAGCCTTTAGAGGAGTCGTCTTTAGAACAGGAGGGCAGGAGAAGTTACAGTGGACCAACAGTTGTTGTAAAGGTGGAACAAGATGTGGAGCAATGGGAGAATGTAGACACCTCCAGTGTCAAGATGAGGATCTGTAATGTGGTAAGAGTCAGGATGTTAAACTTATAACATAGGGCTGAAATATTTAGTTTCCCACAGTGTTTACATTTCTGTAATATTGGTACCTTTTTACAGGATAATGAGGTTTCAGATGGAGAGCCAAATGTAAAGAAGAAAAAGTCAAACAAAGGTGAGTATGAAACATTATGGACTGACTGAACAAATCTGTTGCATGTGCATTTTCATTTTGCAATTTGTAAGAGATTGTGCAAAAATTCCTCAGTTTCCATTATTTGTGGATTTTTTTTTTTTTTTTTTTGAAAAGTTGATAAACTATTGAATGTCTTCATCTTTTTCTTCCATACAGACCAAGATCAGTTGGACCAACTCTACACTGTTTCTCTGAAAGAGGAGGAGCTGAACCACAGGTTGCAGGATGTGGACAAATCAATGATCCAGGCCCAGAATGCCCTACAAACCCTCATGCTACTGAGGGAAAAGGTGGCACCGTTAATGTGGATAAGATTTTAAAAAATTAACATTCACTGTCGTACTGTGTTTTTACTAACACTTCTTGCCTTTTGATATTTTTAGTATATTACTGAAATAAACAGTCTCAGAGCCAAGCGCATCCAGATCCTGCAGGGGATGCAAGGTACAGTTGAAGCTCAGTTATGATAAAACTTTTCTTCTGTAGACTGCCTAAGCATTGCACAGTGTTTCTTCTACTGTTATACTGGTGGGGGTCACCAAGGATGCATCATTTGCTCCACTCAGATGGGTTTTTTTTTTTTCCTCTGTGAGTTGGAAAATAGCTCTTAAGTGTGCATAGCTTGCTAGCGTGTATATCTAAAATATATATGTAGATTACCTCTTTTTTTCCTATTCTTTTAGAGGGGTACTCTGTGGTATCTGCTACAGAAGAAAAAGCCAACACTTCAACATTTGGGGCCATACCCACACCCCTTCCCTCCTGCAGTGCTTACCCCTCCTTCAGTCCCCAGCCTCTTCCACACCAAGTGTTTTCCATCAGCCAACCTCCTCCCGTGCTGGCTGCATCAATAAAGCAACAAATGCAACAAAAAGCATTAGATGAACAGGCTTCCCAAATACCTCAAAACCAACTTGTGCCCATGTTTCCCTCTGCTCCCACACCTCCTGCTCCCACACCTCCTGCTAAACAACTCCCAGCAGAATGCACGGCTCCCACAAACATGCTGCCTTCTGTTGAATCATCTGTCAAAGCGATGATTATAAGTGGTGAGACCGAAACAGAAGATAAAAATGACCCCAAAAGAGCAGCAGAGAAGTCTGTCTCCAAAGATAACAACAGATCTACTGCAGCTTCAGACGAACATGCAGGGAATGAAAGTGATGACTGTGTAGAAGTGATGCAGCCCTCCAACCAGGAGGTCATCAATATAGATGAATCTGATGACGAGGACTCAGCTGAGACCCCCCAGAATGTCCCAGTCCAGCAGGAACTTCCTCAGAACTCCGTCAGCGTGGACTTCAGTTCTGAATTCACACAGACTTCTCAGCAGAAAGAAGATGAGGGGTGAGCTTTAGTCAGAGGATCATGTTTGTAGGACTGTCCCCTGAGTATCAGAATCACATGTGGCTGTTTAATATAAAGGTTTGTGTGTATGGGTTTGGTTTTTTTCATTACTTTTCCTACTTATTAATCTGAGTTTCACAAGTTTCAGTGACTATTTCGACCACATTAAACGCAAATGCAGTCAAAGGAATGTTTGGTTGAGAACAGACAGTGAAGTGTGAGCAACAGGGCATGAGTGGTGTGAGAAGATCCACTCAGGACGCAAGGCTCATAACTTATGTGGACTAGTTTGTACACATCAGGGGCTTTTAGATTGTCCATATTAATGTCTCAACCACAGGAACGTCGTCATCTACCTGTTGCATTCACGCACTTCTCATAAGCCTCTGCAGGTCAAAATTTGTGAAGAAATCCTGATGGGCTTTCTGACACGGAGGAAAAAACCCTCATATGCTCAGCTTAACACAACTGTTAATTTGATTTGAGTCTTTAACTGTCATGGGGAAGTCCTACATGTTCAGAGGAAATAACTTTGCATAAATGACTTGGAAGTACATGTGAAATGGCTTTTTTCTTTATTCCCTATAGAAACATTCTGGTTCCAGATGTGTCAGCAAAAGATGGCAACGTTCCTTCAGGTCAGTAACATTTCTCCTTCTCAATCTAGGTTCAGATTCCACCAGGTTTTATTTATTTGGAATGCTCATAAAAAAAAAATAATAAAAAAATGCATGGCCGTAGACACACTGTATTATGCGTCTATAGCGAAACACTAATTTACAACGCTGCATAGTTGATGATACGGATGTAGTTCAATTGTCGTTGCCTCAGGATCTGGTGAAGTGGAAGATGAGGAACCATCTGTCGGAGAATTTCCAGGTCACACCGGACCAGTCCATGGTCTGCAGGTTTACGGGGGCCTGTTGTACACATGTTCAGGGGACAACACAGCACGAGCCTACAATCTGGTGGTACAGTATTCAGAACTCAAGTATACTTATCGATTACTTAAACAGGATATGTAATTGCAATCAAATATTCTTAGATTTCCATAATATATCAGTTTCCACAAAAAAAATACCATAAATAACCAGGCCTCTTTTCAAAGTAGTACTGTTCTTTGCTTTCAGACCAGGGAGTGCCAATCTGTATTTGAGGGCCACACTAACAAAATCAACTGTTTGCTGGTGGCGTCCTACCAAAACAACCTGCCACGTCTGTACACGGGATCTAGTGACCAAACCATACGATGTTTCAGCATAAAGGTAAAAAAAGTTAAATTAACCTCTGCAAGGAAAGACAAATAATCTGCTTTCATGTTATTAATGGTGTGTGTTTTAACCCTTTAACGCCTAAATTGATTTCAGTTGTGGGGAAAAAAATCTTGACTTGCGTTTTTTCTTTCAAGTAGATAGTATTTTGGTTGCATTTTGGAGCAGGGGGGGTTTGATGTAAATTCGCGACAATCGGCGTCAAGGGGTTAACATTTTTATAGAAGTGTAATTTTGCATCGATGGCAGCCCTCGTTTCTTGTCTTACTGTCAGTGTGTTTTGTTTTTATTTGTTTTGGGGTTTTTTTTTTCCATTTTATCAGTACTTTTTTCTTATCAAATCTTTTCACATTCAGTCTAACAAGTGTCTGGAGCAGATCTCTCTACCAGACCGGGTTCTGTGTTTACACATTGGCTGGAACATCTTGTACGCCGGGCTTGCCAATGGATCAGTCGCTAGCTTTGATTTAAAGGTGAGTGAAAAGCTTTATTTTAAGACTCTTACACTGTGTTAACTTATAGTGCTTTCCTCTTCATGACATCTCTTTGCTCATCCTCTCAGACTTTGAAGGAGTTAGATGTGTTCGAGTGCCATGGGCCAAGAGGCGTGAGCTGTCTGGCCATAGCCCAGGAAGGCGCACGCAGGGTGCTGCTGGTCGGCTCCTACGACAGCACCATCAGCGTACGAGATGCGAAGAGCGGCCTCCTGCTGCGCTCGCTGCAGGGTCACACCAAAACTGTACTGTGTATGAAGGTGAGGCCGCTTTTTCTAGAACGTTTGGAACTAAGAGGGTTTACTTGCAGATAATTTATTATAGAGCAATGAAATTAACGTCTGTGTTTTTAAGCTAATGTAGAATTCTTAAACACTCTTATACAACTGACTTTCAAATATTGAATCCAAAAGTTTTGTATAATTCTACTCAGTCCAGTGAAAAGTTGCAGTTTTTATTCGTTCTATGCATGTAATCAGAAACTGAATGCCTTCACTTTTTTTCTTCTCTAAACACATACTAAGGAAATTACTCTGAATCAACACTTCAATAATTTAAGAATGCTAGTTGCTGCTCTAATTTGTTTCATTAAATGTACATCAGCAACCTGTGTATAAACTTATGAAATGATGCATCATTTGTTGCCATCAGGTGGTGAATGACCTTGTTTTCAGTGGCTCCAGTGACACATCTGTTCATGCGCACAACATCCACGTAAGTGTTAAAGATTATAGAATTATCATCCAACACAGTCACGAAAATACTAAGAGTTGATGAAAATCCAGATTGTCACTGAATATTGTTGGCAATGAGCCAAATATTAATGATGATTTGTGCACGTTCCTGTTGCTATTTGTTTTGTTCATGTCTTCAACTTTAATTTTGTCCTCCATCTTTGTTCGTAGACAGGGGAGTTGGCCCGTACCTACAAGGGCCACAGTCAGGCCGTCACATCAATAGAAATTTTAGGGGAAGTGATGGTCACTGCCTGTCTGGACAAGCTGGTTCAAGTTTATGACCTACAGGTATTTCATGCTGAAACTGAACATCAGATATTCATTAAAGTGGGTCTTTGTAGTTTTGATATTCCAAACTATCATTAGTGGAGGGAAGCCATGAACCAGAACACACTCGTGACTACAAAAGGCACAAATTAGTTAACTGTTCATTTCCAGAATCTGTCACCCGCTTAATGTGTGAAAATCATTGTTTACATGTAATCTGTTTGTGGAACCAAGTTTTCTTCTTCGAACAAGAACTCCTAGCCGGTTATGTTATTTTCAGTCAAAATAACACTGCACATAGGTTACTGTGTCAACTGATGGTGTAAAAACCGAGTTAAGGTAATGTTGATGGAAAACAGCCACAGTAAAAGCACAAATCGCCTCCATATTCTGTGCATTTGCGTGTTGGCTGTACTGAAGATCAAACTCCGTTCTTTTCGAGATGTGTCCAGTGGTGGAAACAACAACGCGTTATGCTTTTATCACTTTGTCAAGTTCTTTGACTGATAGTTGTTTTTTAGCAGGTGTCATCCCATCTGGTCACTTTGACGCTTTAGTCAAAGACCTTTGTGTTAATTTTCAGTACTTTGGGAAACCAGCAGTGACTCACTACTCCCTCTAGTGGTCACATAATTCCACAGCCCGTCATGAGGACATCTTTATAGTACAGGGTTGGGCAATCCTGGTCCTCAAATACCCCTATCCTGCATGTTTTAGATATTTCCCTCTTTCAGCACACCTGGTTCAATTAATGATCAGTTCATCATCAACCTCTGCAGAAGCCTGATAATGATGTAGTGGCTTCCAGATGTGCTGCAAGAGGGAAATCTCTAAAACATGCAGGATAGTGGTACTTGAGGACCGGATTTGAGAACCGCTGGTATAGTACATTAGCATTTTCATGAATTCAGAACTCTCTATTATAAACATTGTAATGTTAGTTTTTTAATATTTTTCGAGGTCTGTTTTTCGCTTTTAGCTTAGCATTCTCAGAGGCCGTAGCAGTTAGCCTAACCTCCACATCTCCAGCTAAGTTTGCAAATTACTCCAATTTGTCGATGCATTGCTGGTGGCCATTCAGTGGCTTGTACCGCATCCAGTTTGGCCTCATGTTTCCAGTAGGTGTCCTTTATCTCCCCCAAAAGTGCGTCCTTGTGTTCTGTTGGCAAACCTGAGATATTGGTGATGGTGATATTGGATTCTTCTCGCCCCTGTTCCTCTCTCCTTGTTTTTTTGACATGTTTTTTCTCAGACTGAGTGTACCCAATAAAGTATAAATGTAAAAAAAGGGCTAAATGACCCAATAGAAGTAATAAATGTCAGGAGCTCAGACCCCCACATCTACTCAATCAGACTGCTAACTGGAAGGACATCAGTTTTTGATATTTAAGACTAGTCTTCTTTCTGCTGCCTTTCATTCTAGTACTGAGAATGTTTATTTCTATTAAATTGTCTTTTATTTTACAGTGAATGAAATAAAGAATAAAATGGAAATATATTTAAGGTTATATATTGCATTCAGGTCCATGAAATGTAATATATCTATAATATATGAAAACTAGGTGAACTGTGACCTCTGTTTTTTTTTTTTCCTTTCTAGTCTCGTGACCGTTTGCAGGTGTATGCAGGTCACCCTGATATGGTTATGTGCATGGCTATCCATAAGAGTTTGGTGAGTTTTTAACTGTATTGGGTTAAAATCTGAAATGGATTTGTTAAATTCACATACTCATCTGTCATCAACACTTCGCTCATGTGTTCACCATTACTTGTTGGTCACAGATCTACACAGGATGCTATGACGGCAGCATTCAAGCTGTTAAACTCGACCTGACGAAGAACTTCCGCTGCTGGGTAAGTTTACACAACCTTCACTTCAGTTCATTGTAATAAATAATAAAAGAACCACGTCAGATGACCTTATTTTTAAATTGTCATATTCCATTGGTCACTCGTCGTGGACTAATCTGACCTTGTGTCCAGTGGCAGAACTGCCCTCTGATCTTCGGCATAGCGGAGCACCTCGTCCAGCACCTCACTCACGACCACACGAACCCCAACCAGCAGACGGTCAAATGTCGCTGGAAAGACTGCTCTGCTTTCTTTGGAACACAGCAGTCTGTTTGCCAGGTAATCCTTTTTTTCTTATTACCAACAAATCTCTAAATTAGTGAAGTAACCGAAAGACTTGTCAGGACGTGTCTATTCACTGTTTTATCTGTTGACATTTGCACTTTGGTATTTTATGTAATACTGAACCACAAAGAAGACGCTCATGCAAGACTATAAAAACATTTATGGTCACAATTTTACTTTGTTATATTATCTTCATTTACAATTTTTAATGTTAATTTGTAAACATTTTTAAGCCCCGATAGTCATCAAGTTGCTAAATGTTGATTTTGTACATACCGACCTGATTTTTTTTTTTTTTAAGCTATAAAAAGTATTCTCTTATTGTCTGCTCTGGCTAATTTTCATAAAGGTTCGTAGGGGTGCTTGAAATCCATAAATGCTTGAATTTCAATTTTTTTTTTTTTTTTTTTCTTTCAAGGTCTGAAAAGTGCTTGAATTGAATTTTAGTTTAAGGGTTTGGAATTATAACTCTGATATGATTTTATTTATTTTTAATATTAACCTTGCCAGGTTAGATGGCAAGCCAAAGCTACTTACAAAGAGGCGATGCATAAAATTACCAGGTAGATTCCAGTTAAATTTGTATCTTAATCTTTGACTCGGTGCCTGAAGAACAAAGTGGCTTCCTTTTTTTTTTTTTTTTTTTCTTGGGATAAAACTGTATTCTTTGAATCCTAAACCTTTTGCTCTTATAAAACATCATTGGGATACAAAGTGAAAAAACTAACCGTGTGTGTGTGTGTGTGTGTATGGGTTTTACCCCAGCAATAAGGTGCTGCTCTGGAAAAAAAGTGAAAATGACCCTTAGCGGTACTTAAAAGTACTTGAATTTGACCTTGAAAATGTGAATAGTTGGAACCCAACAGTCCATTAAATCATGTTATGCTTGACACTTTAAGGGTCATATTGTCCACCCCCCCCCTTTTTTTTTTCTTCTTTCTTTCATGTATGTTTTATTTTAATTCATAATGTAATTTGAATTTGTTTTATTGAGAAATTGTATCTGCTACACTTTGAGTTATACTTTTTCAGCAAGTCCAGTCAGGGAGGGAGAGTAAAGGGTTGTTTGTTTAAAAAAAAAAAACAAAAACATAATTGTAACTGTATTCCTATTTCTCTATTTTTCAATAAAAAGAAGTTTAAAAAAAAAAAAAAAAAAAAAGAAAATGTGAATAGTAAAATTAGCCACCGAACCAGTACCTAGTTACTGTATATTCTCACTACACTCCTACATTGCACTGATGAGGAATGCATTTTTCTTCCGTTTTGTCGTTTTTGTTTTTTTTTTTTAAATTTGAGCTGCGTGATCAGCTTTGACTCATTGTTTATAAAAAAAAAAAAAAAAACTGTCTTGGTGTGAATATCTTTGAACTGTCTGTTTTGTGCAGGACCTGCCTGAACACATACGGAGCCACGTAGACTGCGACAGTAACGTGCAGCCTTGACACGATGAGGAATGTTCAACACAAAAATGCTCATCTTTGTGTTTGAGGTTCATGCACATGACCTTCATTCATCTGTTCCTTTTTTTTTTTCTTCTCACATTTTTCTTTTATATTTTGAGTGGATGATCGTATTTGTCCCTGAAGCTGTTTTTATGAAGGGATTGAGGTGTTCAATGCCAAACCACAATGGGATGCTGCTGTTTTAGATTCATTCAGTATATTAATAGTTCTAAATAATTTCCCTCATCAGTTCTTGGATAATATTTGCTTTAGGTCAGTTAGATCAGTCTATCCATCGCTGGTTTCCATTTCAAACATTGTCAGTCCTTCTGTAAAGTACTGTGAACTGCCTTTGACACAATTTTGTTACGTTTGACCTTGAGGTTCAGAGGTCATTAATTAATCGTGAGATCAGTTATTTCTGGAAGATATTAAAGAACATTCAGGCTTTTGCAGATGTGATTATCTTCAAAATACCAAATATATTAAACTTTAGTCCCGACCTTACTCTCAAACAGCATGATCACCTACTAGGATGAGGAAAATGATAAAACGGGCTTAAATTAGTTGTATACTGTACTAACAGGAGTAGTTTTGCGTGTACTTAACACTTGCTTGAGTGAAATTCCATTTTTAGATTAGAATATGGATCCAGTTTCTTTGACACTCATATTGGGACTAAGTGAGCATTGATAGAGTGCATAATATGTCATCATCTTGTACTCTTTAATTTCAAGTTGGTATTCATGAAAATTGCATTTTCAAATACATCAGTTCATTTACCAGTGTGTGCATAAAACTGACAACTTACCCCAGTATTTGTGTGTGTGATACTGTACAGTATGTGTTGAATTAGTTTGATACCTGCTGTAACTGTTTGGAAATAAATAACGCAATTTACAGTGTTTTCTTTCTCTGTATTTTAAAAACATACTTAAAACTCGGGTCTCCATCTTTCTTTAAACTTTTCTGGTGCTGATGCTTCTATTTACTGGATTATCCACATTCTTTAGAAGTGTTGATGAAATTTAACTTAATTGTAATTCTGTCACTTGTAAAACCTGAAAAATGTCTCCTGAAGAAAATCTGGTGTGACACAAAACCACAAACATTGATGTAATAAGAAAATCTGTGCAAAATCATTCCCTTTGTCTTCACCCCATGAAGAGATACGGTCCAGAGTTTGTAGCCATGGCCCGAGGCATCCAGAGGTGGAGTTATGAATACATGGTCAGCTGAAGCCACTAGAAAGAAAGAAGAAAACAAAAAGTTATGCTTTCAAGGGAGATTTGTTCTGCAGTCTGGAGAGGGCAGCTCAAATATACACAAAAAATTTAAAACCACAGGACAGATCAAAAACAGCACAGACAAAAGACATGGACAGGAACTCCCAACAGTTCACTTACGGTTAAAACGGACTAAAAACAGTCATCAAATCACTAAAAATGACTATAAATCTGAAGAATAAGGAAACTGTTAAAGTTTTGTTAAAAGTCAAACAAGTTATATCTTTGAAATGGAAAGATATTCAAGGACCCACGGTGAACCAGTGGTTTAAAGAAGTGTTTCCCACCCTCTTTTGAGCCACAGCACATATTTTACTTGAGAAAAATCATAAGGCACCCCCCCCCATATCATCTGTAAAAAAAAAAAAAACTGCCAAAAATCCCCTCCATAATCATCTGTAAAAAAAACTGCCAAAAAAACCCTCCATAATCATCTGTAAAAAAAAAAAGCTGCCAAAAAACCCTTCCAGCAATCTGTTAAAAAAAAAACTGCCAAAAAACCCTCCATAATAATCTGTAAAAAAAAAAAAAAACTGCCAAAAAACCCTTCATAATCATCCGTTTAAAAAACAAAAAGCCATCATAATATATATATATATATATATATATATATATATATATAGTTTTTTTT
>JAQQZY010000017.1:28437874-28454210 GCA_030068375.1 Ostorhinchus rueppellii | reverse complement strand
GCTGCTCCTACAAACTAAACTCCACTCATAAAGCGACTCCAACTCCACGGCTGCCATCCACGAATACACACAGTTTTCAAACAGTCAGTACACGTGTGTCAGTACACACTTTTGTAACTCACACTCACCTCTGACCACTGCTAATGTGTGTGTTCTCTGTGGTTTTGTTTCCTTTATTTACTAGTTTATTTATTAGGGACCATGCATTACTGTATAAAGAAAATACATGTCTTGTTTTTAGTGTTATACATTTGTTTTTAGTGTTATACATTTCTGTTTAATGTTATTAATTTATATTTTTAGTGTTAAAATGTGTAAATTTCATTATCTTTTTTTGCTATTCTATTCTATTTTATTCTATTCTACTCTATTCTATTTTATTCTATTCTATTCTTTTCTACCATTTCATTCCTCTTTGCTCATTTCACACAACTTATTTTTCAGAAGTGTTTTATCGTTACAAGACACTTTACTGGTCAAATACACAATACTTTTCAGTCCCTTTCATGTTACTCGACAGCGGGGGTGTCAAACATGCAGCAAGTGCAAGAATTCCACAGTCACGGCTGTTGAACTCATTTTAATCCAGGTTCCACATACAGACCAATATGATCGACAGTAAAATAACAGCATAAAAACTGAAAACTGACAAAACATAATGACTCCATATTGTCTTTTCAGTTTGAATTTGATGTAAATATATATATATATATATATATAACATGACATTATATCTGTAAATAATGACAACTTCAATTTTTTTTGTCTTTGTTTTAGTACAAAAAATAACATTAAATTATGAAAACATTTACATTTACATACTATCCTGTATTAATATAATGTGAATAATCTGAAGAAATATGAACAACCTGGAATGTCTAAAGAAAATTAAGCACAATTGTAACAGTTCAAGAGTCTTTGCAGATCCGATCCATAATACACATGTAGAAATGAGAAACTGAGGCATATTATTGTTAAAATTACACTTACTTTTCTTAGGACATTTCAGTTTTTTCAGGTTATTCGCGTCTTTTTTGTTTATATAGTTTATAAAAGTAAGTATTTTCATAAAGTAATGGGCTTTTTTTGCACTAAAACAAGGGCAAAAATTGGGAGTTGTCATTATTTATCAGATATTATGCTAAAATTTGACTGGTCCGGCCCGCTTGAGATCATATTGGGCTGAAAGTAGCCCCTGAAAGAAAAGGAGTTTGAGACTCCTGCTCTACAGTCAGGTTGAGGATCGTTAAAATATGAATAACACTATACTAATACTAATACTAATACTAATAAAACAATAGTATATCACATTTTCCTCCTTTTTCGTCGCTTTCTGCTCCTGTTCAGTTCTGTGTCAACACACACAAGTTCACAACTTTTTTAGTCTTGAAGCTGTTTACCTTTTGTTAGAATAAATGTAGAACCGGTCCAACTCTATGGTCAACCAACTGGAAACACATTTAAAGAAAAAAAAAAAAAAGCAGTTCAGGGATATAAGTGTTTAAACAGGTGATGATTTAGTTCCTTCTGGTTCTTATTTTTTCTATTTTCTGTTTTTTCCTGTGCTTTTTACTCCACCTCTAAACCACGTGTGAGACGTTTTGTGCATGATTTAATGTTAAAACACCTGCAAAATGAGCAAGTGTCTGATGACCTTTGAACTTGGAGTTAAATGAACTATGTAACGTGCTTTTAAAGGTGCCTCTTAAACCCGGTCAGATTAACCTTTAGTGCTGTCATTCTTATAGACATTTGCATTTCACTAAGAAAAGAATCCCATCAATACATGTGAATAATTCAGTTACAATTCAGTTTATGAGCTTTCCAGCTGCATTAAATGTATCTTATTCGTGGGGCTGAACAGTAAAGATAGAAACACTGTAATTTCCTGCAACACATTCACCTATAAAACCTGAGCAGTTTGACAAATGAGTGTTTGCAGATGCTTGTTTATGTGTTAAGGTGATGATATATTCAGCTAAAAGTCACTTTTTATGGAATTTTCATTTACTCTGAGCTTTTATCTATATGCTGCCCCTGAATCATTCAACATTTCTTTCCACACCTACTGTATGCAGATGACACACCGCTTTATAGTTCGGTGTCATCTCATGACTACAGTGCCTTACTTTTACTGAGTAAGTGTATTCATCAAATCAATGAGTGGATGTGCCAGAACTTTCTCCAGCTCAACAAAGACAAGACAGAAGTGATTGTTTTTGGCCCAAAAAGAGAAAGGTCAGTGCTCATCTTGACTCCATGTCTTGAAACTCTACAAACCAAACAAGAAATCTGGGTGTAATAATCATTATTGACTCAGACCTGAATTTTAACAACCATTTCAAAGCTATGACTAAGTCTGCCTATTACTACCAGAAAAATATTGGTGGAATCAAGGGTTTTTTGTCCAAACAAGACACAGAAAAACTTGTTCATGTATTCGTTTTCAGTAGGTTAGATTATTGCAACGGTGTCTTCACAGGTCTAAACTAAAAATCTATCAGGCAGCTGCAACTGATCCAGAATCCTGTTGCCAGAGTCCTGACTAATACCAAGAAACTGGACCACATCACACTGGTCCTCAGATCATTACACTGACTTCCTGTGAGTCAAAGGATAGAGCTCCAAATCTTCCTCCTGGTACAAAGCACTGAACGGCCTTAGACCCAAATCCGCTCCTCGGCACTGCGCCATTTTTTGTGGGGGGGGTTTTTTGCTTCACGCCCCCGCGCGATGGCGCTAGGGGCAATTGCCCAGGTGACCCCTCTCAAAGAACGCCCCTGTGCAGAGCAGTTTGAAAGACAGCCGTTGATCCCACGCGTACGCTTAAGCGTAGTCAATGAATCCAGACTATGTATTCATATCATAGTCAGGGCTACTGGAGGCAAGGTGAAGTGTCTTGCCCAAGGACACAACGGACTGACTTGGAGAGAGCGGGATTCGAACCATCAACCTTCCAGATATTGGACAACCCACTCTACCACCTGAGCCATACCCCTGTTTTATCTCAATTGTTTTATCTTAAACAATTGAGTGCAATAAAAGGTGAATTATTTTATTTTTATTAAATTGTTTTATATTGTACTTAATAAAAAATATTTTTTTGCCTACATTGTTTAATTTGTTTTAACGTAATCATAATCAACGAACTAAAGGCAAAATCACAAAATTATTAATGATCATAACATTTCAAGTAAAAAGTATCGGTATCAGTATCGGCAATATTAACCCTGTATTTCTAGCCATCAAGTTCATTATGTCTACTTAGTAAATTTATTTTTTGTTCTCTTTTTTTCAGACAAGTTTAAAAGGAGATGTACCTTTACATGTTTCGACTGTCATCTGCAGCCTTCCTCAGAAGGCTGTCAGACCTGTCAGGTTGACCACGCCTAGGAAAAATATCGCATAAGGGCACGTCACAGCGATCAGCTGACGCCTTCTGAGGAAAACTGCAGATGAGTCGAAACATGTACAGGTAAAAAGACATCTCCTTTTAAACTTGTCTGAAAAAAAGAAATAAAAAAATTAGCCCTGTATTTACTTGGTATTGTATCGATACCAATATTCCCAGTATCGCCCACTTTTATCAATTACAGATCAAGGTTTAGGGTTAAAAGCTGCCGTAAAGAGTTTTCTAGAGGTTTAAGAATATCGTGAAGGAAATAAGAGCAAACCAACAGACACATTTTGGTTCAACTGTACCAAACAGCAACATTTTTTTTTTATTTCACTGACACATTGAACAGGAACTGTGGATATACTGTATATATCAAAAACACATCGGCTGACATGTCATATCTAAAATTAAAAAAAAACAACACTTTTTGTTTTGCACACAGAGCTCATGTCTCCAAAGATGCAGCGTAAAAGTGACCAAACATTACAAATGATGGAACGCATCCCAGCACATATTGCATACACATTAAATTGAGTGAAAATCTAAAAATGCATCGATGGCTCACCTTATAAATCATGTCTGAGGTGATGAGGGAGGATTCTTACAATTTCAAAGGCCACTATATGGACTTCAAACAGCCTGCGGAGGACAGACGCGCTGTGTAGTAAGTCGTTACCTACAGTTGTGAGTTTTGTTGGAGTATACCAGCAGGCACTGGTAAGCAGCAAACGGGAGCTCGCACTGAGCTCAAACACCGAGTTTGGGTTTGGTCATGCAAACTGGAGTCTGGAATTTGGTATTAAGCGCTGGTTGAGGGCGGTGTTGCATTATTTTCGATTGATAAAACCCAATCAGGGAACATTCGCAGGAGTCTGAGTCATTGATTCTAAAGGTCCCCCCCCGTCCTTTATTCCATTACACAGTACGACACGATCCTCAAGTTACAACCAGAGTAGTGTGGACACAAGGTCGAAACGCAGCACAAGGTATGTGTTTGAACACAGGAACGTATTAGTGTGGACATGGCCTTGGATCACAAGGCATTAAAACTTGAACATAAACATACTTCTGTGACTGTGCCATTGGAACAAATTCATATACACTGTGTCGACTATACTTAGTACTATAACCACAGCAGTTTATGCATTTAAAAGGCAAAGTGAGAGGTGTCGAAACAGCGTTTGTATCCAACTAATGACTGCAATAAAGTCTGAGTCAAGGCCAGAGAAAGAGTCCGAGAAGGAAAATCATTATAAAACATCACATTTGAAAAACTGACTACAGCATAAATGGTCCGTCAAAAAATCCAAGACAGAAAATTGCAAAAATGCTTCTATATAATCCAAACTAAGTATTACAAACAGCATCTACTGAGAGAAATAGATAATTTCTAATAACTTAAATACTTAAATTATTATGCAATATAATACTCTTCCATTTGGGGCCAGAGGTTAAGAAAATAGATCTGCTTAAAGCCTACTCATAAAACACAAGGTAGACTCTTCGCAAACAGGTCCATAGGCTAAACAAAATAACCCAAATGTGTGTGCTCTGACTTGCATGTAATCGTTTTGTGTGTCCTTGTGGAGGAGAAGAAAAGCATCTCTGCGTTCACTTCAATCCTGCAGCGAGAAGCTTTGGCACAGAAACACCATGGGACGAGATGACGCATCACGACACGGTGCTAATGAGGGACACTCATGCAGGCCTCGCTCCAGTCCTGGAGGAGATAGCGAGGTCAGTGAACCCCGACATGCATCGGCGCCGTACCGCCAGGGCGACGGCCGGCAAGAGAGGGTCCGAGTAGCAGAGGAGAGGCCGGAAGGAGGGGGGAGTACAAAGAGACGAAGAGGGTAGGTGAGGCTCAGAAACAGGGAGGACCCTGCAACAAAAGAGGGCAATGACACACTAAAAAAGGAAGATCATTTCCCTCCCACAGTCATTTTCCTTTTCTAAAGTCCTGGGCAAAAACAATGAGGGAACAGCTTTCATCATACTTTGTGCTTTTACTTTTTGTTTGATTGAACAGAGGCATGTGAAATGTGTCTGTCAAAATGTTTTTGATTGTTTTTTCTAAATGAAGTTTTAAAGTGAGGACATTTAGAGGTGAATGATAAAACAAGAGCTCTAATTTTGTTTTGCTTTACTGTAATTATCAGGTAATTATTTTATATTTATCTTTCAAGTGCTTCATTTTACACGTGCATATTTTGATGTTGAATATCATTATAATTTCATCTTCTGCCTCAATAAAGAGGAGTTTAAAACCACAAATAATCGTGACAATTACTGATGGTCTGATAATACTTTGGACATAATTACACAGGCTGATGAAGACTGTTTGGATAAGGACTTAAGAGATATCCCAGTGTTCTGAAGTTAATGATGAAGTATGATGTTAATGTTATTTCCTCTCGGTGTGTGTAAGGTAAAAAAGCTTAAACGCATACATAAAGTTTGCACTTAACAGTCACATATCTTACTACCAGGTGGCTGGGACAGGATCCAGAAGCCCTCGCAATCCCATTGAAGATGAAGGTGTGTGGGAAAATGAATGAATGACTGAATATCGTACCGCTATTCAATAAAACAGCAACACAAAATACCCTGAAAACAGGTTACCTATTTTAGCCCAGGGGTGAACAGATTAAAAAAAAAAACAAAAAAACAACAACGTCCTGAAATGATGACCATTTCTGCTGGACATGGTTGTATTCCAGCCTCTCCCCTAGTTTCCACCCTCCATCTCACAGAGACGACTCCACCTCCCTAGTGATGGTGACCTCTGGGTTTGTACGGGGACACACCTGGACGGTGGCCTGCTCCATAGTCTCACTGATCACCTCCAGGGCAGAGGAGGAGCCGCTGGTGTTGGCAGTAGCACCGGAGGCTTTGCCATCACTGTCAACCTTCTTGTCAGGGTTCTGTTTGTCCGTGGAGCCGCAGCATAGCTTCGGAGCGCACTGAGTCCGACAGGAGAGCTCACACAGGGAGTCTCGAGACTCCGAGCTGAACGTAACAAACTCCGGCTGAATGGTGGTGGCGTGGATACCCTCATCGTGGAAGAAGTCCTTGATGCGTTTGGCCACCTCCATGTAGGATGTGGGGTCTTGGCATTTGATGTGTGCTGTGGCGATGATGCGGCTGCCGGCCAGCTGCCAGATGTGCAGCTCGTGGATGGCCAGGACGCCATCCAGACTCAGCAGCCGCTCGTTGAGTCGGTGCATGTTGATCTGCTTCGGTACAGTCTGAAGCAGGATGAGGGCCGATTCCTTCAGCAGCGGGTAGGTGGTATACAGCAGGATGCACACCATAATGATGCAGAGGGTCGGGTCCAGGTAGAGAACCCAGCAGGGGCCGGCCCTCTGCACAGATGACACAGTGCCATTCTCCATCTGGGACTTGACTGTGTTATTTTCATGCCAGTGGTCCGTGATGTGGCTGTTGACACACACATTCTGACAAGACTTTTCTGTGCACGGTTCCCACACTAAATAAAATATTATAGCATTGACCACCACGATGACGGAGCCCAGGGCGTCGCCGAGCACGTGGAGGAACACGCCACGCATGTTGAGCTGTGAAGAAGAGCTGTGGTCCATCTCCTCATAATGGGTGTTGCCGTTCATCTGCACCTCTGTGCTGTTTTTACAGCTGATTTCTGAAGACAGAGAGGAAGAGATTGATTTGGTTTATTGGAAACAGATTTATAGGATACAGGACTGTGAGATATATTGTGATAGCAGAAATGTGTAATACAGTAAGCTGGTTTGCCAAATGTCACAGAAGAAGAGAGTGACACGGAAACAAGGAAGAGGGGAAGGAAAATACAGTGCAGCTGGAGTCCCATTTGGAAACTTAAAGCCTCTGTTTTGAGAGAATGTTAGTTTAACTGCTTTGAGCCTGTTATTGTTTTTAATTAAGTTTTGTCTCATGCTGTTTTTGTTTGAATGGAAATCCAATAAACAAAAGAAATAAAATGTGATCAATAATTTAATTATGGATCAGCTACTGCTTTATTACTAACAGTGTTGCTGATATCCCCCACTGCCACAGAAAGTGTTAAAAAAAAAAAAAAACGAGGTGCTGCTGCTTTGAGAAATTACAGGCAAAAACATCTACAATATCATTAGAGAGGAAATGTAGATTTATAAGAGATTAATCAATAGTAGCTAGAGTGCAATCAGTTGTGATACACGAAAGTTACAACCGCAGGAAACTATAAACAGGTGACATGTGGAGTTCCTTTCAGATATAGGTGGCCTGGGGACAGTGTACCAACAAATGAGATTCAAACATCCTGTTTGGAATGCTTTGACACATTTGCCAGGAATGGTAGTTTTTTTTTTAACCTTTAAATGTTACTACCAATTTGTAGGTCAGACACAATGTTTTACAAATAATATTTGCTATGTTATCACATATTCCACCTTTATAACAGAATCTGCAAGTCCTGCCATTTTGGTATTTTTATAGCTTGTTCAGCCCCACTTATTTGTTTAATAGTATGATATAATGACATATTAATTATTTCTGTGCTAAAAATACTCAATAGAGACTGTAAATTGATTGAATGCTGTGTCTGTGGAAGGCAGACCTTTTGCTTGAAGCTGCAAAGACAAGTCATAACATACTGCCATGGTGGGTTACAGAAATGGGAAGCGTGAGGGAGTTTCACCACTACAAAACGCTCCACAGTAACTTCCATTAAAGATATTTAATTCGTGACTGCAGTCAGTGTAGCAGTGGATACAGCACTAAGGGAATGGCACCTGAGCAATGGCTGCTTTCTTCATCCTGGGACATGGCTGGTCGGGTCATTCATCAGCGGGTAATGGTGAGGCAGGGGCTGTCGGCTGCACCGTTACACTGATGTATGACCCACTAACAGCGATCAGTGCATGGAGCTTTAGGGTGGGGGTGGGGGGTGTAATATAGTATCCATTTATTGAAACTGGCAGGGTCTAACAGTGTGGCGGAGTAATGGCCTTTTGTATGCGTTTAACCCTTTGCAGAATGAGGAGAGCAGCATGTGTACCTTAAATAATTAGAAAAAAGCTGATGATCTCTCATGTTCTGTTAAAGACAACAAGCCCTCACTGACATTTTGTCCTTCACCTTCTATGAAAAATTAGGAACCTCTAAATGAGCAAATATTGCATATTTGTGGTTCCTGTTACTTCTGCAGTGTGGCTGCCCAACTTTGGGCACTGATTTTACTTATCACCCTCAATCTTAAATAACATTTGGTTTCTCTGAGTACAGAGGGACTGCATCCCTTTAACAGATGGACTTGAAAAAAACTCTGAAATATCACTCTTTTGACAGTGAAACACAAAGTTCACAGTCAGTGATCAATGTAAAATACGGATTTCAGAATCTGTGAAATGGCAGTGGAGCTTCATACATCTTGATGGATGTGACACTTTTCCTGTTGCCACTTGTCTCCCACAGTCAGGTAGGGTTATGTTGCTGATAGAAGTCAGACTTCACAAAGCTGAAACCTGAGGCTTCACCTGTTTTATGTCACTGAACGTGGCCACGTTTCCAAGGATAGAATGACTCGACACATATCTGATAACAAACACATGTCTGAAAATCTCCGCCAAACAATAAAGATTAGTCACTCGGGCAGTGTTTCCTCGGGACAGATCTTGCGTAATTCTGCAATCAGGCCTTCAACAATGCAGGTAGTCTGCCAATGCTGCCAGCTTAAATAACAGACACGAAAGGGGCTGAATCTGTAGTATTTGGATCCACACACATCGTAGTCGGATTCATAACACTTACCATTTCTCCTTCTTTCGGAGTTCACTTCACCTGGGCTGTTGTGACTTCCCACCAAGTTGTTCGTCTCCTCTCCTGAGGACCCATTCCCAGCCTTTTGGTTTTTACCCCTCTTGCTCTTACTCCCATGGGAGTGACCTCCGTGGGAGTGTCCGTGACCCCCTCCACCGTGTCCATGGAACAAGAAGAGTCCGAGCAGGTTGATGAGGAGCCCCGCGGCTCCGACGCCGGCCACCACGATGGGGCCCTCGATCTCATGAGGATTGGTGAAGCGCTCGATAGCCTCGAGGACGATGGTAAAGCACAGAGCCGTGAGGAAGACTGCGTTGACCAGAGCCCCCATCACCTCCGCCCGGATCCAGCCGAAGGTGTTTTTTTTTGTCGCATGGGTTTTTTCTGCGAATCGTACGGCGACCAGAGCCACCACTAACGCTATGACATCCGACAGCATATGAAAAGAGTCCGACAGCATCGACAGAGATGAGGTAATCCGGCTGACCACCACTTCCACTATGAAAAACCCAAAAGTCAATGAGAGCATGCATAGCAGCCGGGCACGGTTGGGCTCACAGGCCATTTTCCCTTTGTCACACTTACAGGATGGAAGAAACGGTGAAAAAGCGTGTTCTCAGGAGGACATGGGCTAGCTAGCTGTCCTGTTTAATTCAACTCCCTGCTAATGACTTAGGTTAAGCTAGCTGCTTCCCTGAGACAATACGATCCAATGCTAACGGCGTCTTCATTCACTACCGTTATCCAAGCACGGCAGCATCACTCGACCAATAGTCTAAAACTAACGTAGAATAAATCGGAAATATAATGGACTGTACTTATATATCCTTTAAACACACCCTGGTAGATTCCAGCATATTTCAGATGTTTGCCGACGAGCCACTGGTTTGCAGACGGCTGAAACTTTGCACCCGAGCCGGTAAAGTTTTCACACGGAACAAACCCTGGCATAGACACGCCCCGCTTAACTCCTATTGGTGGACGAGCTACGAGGTTCAGTGTCATTGGTTATATTTTGCAACTCTCGCAAGTAGGCGGAGCAATCAAGACAGACAACAACGGTTGCTACGCACGCTAACGGCCTCCGTATTCTCGCGATTGTGGCCTAGTGTCAGTAATTGAAATATGTACACCGAAGTGCTCATTTCCTCGTGTAAATAACTCTTCAAAGTTCTTGCTTTACCATATTTTGTCCTTGTATTACGGTTTGGTAGAACCAAAGGGACACCAACAAACTGCTAGATCAGAACAGCCTCCTCTTTAGATTCCTAATTTTTTTTTTCCATTTTGCTTAAAACGGTTACCGTTTCATTCACTGACAAATGTCTTGAATATCTGCTTTTTTTTAAATAGAACTTCGTCCTCAAAATGATTATTCTAATAAAATTCTATCACTGTTTATCACTTTGAACATTTATACTGTACACACTTTAGCAAGCTTAGCTTTCTGGTCTAATAGGGGTATTATAATTCCTCTATCTTTCAGTTCCTATTTTGAGAAATAATTAGTTTTGCTTTCTTTTCCTGAAACAGGCAATGGTTGCTTTTATGTAATCAGGTTTGACTTGATGGTCCACTTTAATCCAATCACAATATTAAAAAAAAACAATGTCCCTTTTAATTATAATCTGCCATTAATCATGAGTAGATTACTTTCAGGTGAGAAGGCTTATTGTTGTTGACTGTTGAAATTCCTCTGGCTCTGACTATTGCTGAGAAACTGCTGACCTCTAGTGGAAACTTTTAGTCTTTGGAAACAGAGCTCATATCTGATTTATTCTTTCCAGCACAGTTTTTGAAACATAAAACACAATAACTCATTGCATAGTTAATTATTATCTTCCATCACAGGTTCAGTGGTTCTTTATAGATGGTTTTCTAAACAGATTTTCCAGTGAAAGATCTTCCTTTTTATGCAAGTTATATCTAGAATATACAGCACAATCACCATAGCTGCCTAGAAACACACACACACACACACACACACACACACACACACACACACACACACACACACACACACACACACACACACACCAGCACTTCAAGTCATTTGGCTTCACTACTTGAGCAGCTACATATTATATACATATTTCTTAATTTACATCCAGTTGTTATGACTTGTAGCCTTTCAGACCCTTTTGCAGTCTACTGATCAGCGGATGCCGAGCATCTGTCTGCTTTTAAACTGACAGATCTTTTCCACATCGCTCAGAGTTTGTGCACGCAGATTGGCTGCCTGTAGCCTCCTCATAATCAGCTCATGGGGCGTAGCACTCAATTGACTGTTGGGCGTGTGGTTCTCTTTGCTTTCACCAGCAAAGTGCACCTTCTTCTTGCCAGGCGAGATGTTCTCTGCCACATCTAGGACCAAACAGTAAGGAGTTATGAATATACCTGGGTGACTGCATTTAAATTATAGTTTATTGGTTTATAGGAACTTCACAGAAACATGCCATAACACTTAATAAAACCAGGCTCAGTGTTTCTTTTGTGGACCCTGAGGTCTTCTTCCGATTCCCATACCTATGTCTTTGGCATGGAAAGGTGCAGGGCCCCTCTGGTGCTGTAGGCGATTAAATTTCTTCAGTAAACTCTCTGCTCTGAAACAGATGATCACAGCTAGGTTAAACAAATCAAACTGACAGATGACAAAGACCTTCTATTTACCCATCCATGTTTTACCTGGTAAGCTTTTCATTTGCCAGTCGTTCACGAGCACAAAGCTCCTGCTCCCTTTCTGCCAAGAAAAGACAGACTTGAATTATTTTAAGCCCTTTTCCCATGAAACTACAACATTTTTCATTTGTTCAAATCAAAAAGTCCCAAGGTCAGGACTAAACATGGCAGGTGTGAAAAAGCCTTTATGTCTTTTCAGCAACAATGAAATTGTAAGATGTCAAAATAAATGACACTATCATATTATAGATCATTCATTTATCAGACAGGGGTAGTTGTTTGTTTACCTGGTTGACTAGTTTCACCTGAAGACATCAGACAGCAGGGGGCACAAACCCTCCCTGCTGTCTGACCAACCACCTGAGCAGCCTTTAAGACACGTCACAGTAACATCATTGTGATGCTTCTGATGAAGGCTACAGGAAGTAGCTGAAACTAGTCAAGCAGGTAAACAACTACCCCTGTCCAATAAATGAATGATCTACAATAACTGTAAGTGGAAGATGGTATGAAACTTTACCAGAAATGACAATATAGCGATTATTAACTTGTTAGTTTTCCTAATTAGGTTAAGAAGGGAGTATATGTGGATTATCAAGAAAGCACATTCTCAAAATAAAAATGATGCATGTAATGCTTATACATAGCTATTAATCTCAACTATAAGCTCCTTAATAAAGTTTGCTCCAATTGTGACCTGCTCTAATCTCATTTCAACCGGGGTCAAGTTATGTTGTAAGCAGTCCGTAGTACAGTTAAACCCCGACCAGGTTTGGCTTTGAGGCTTTTCAGGCACAAAGTGGAGAAGAAAAAAAAAAAAAACACTCACTCTCCAGCCTCTCCTCACGGTCCTTCAGTGCCTTTTCTCTGTCTCTTAATGCTTGTTCTCGGAGTCGGAGCTCAGCGTCAGAGGGTGGGGATGACTGAAGGGGCTTCTGTACAGGACAGTCAGAGTCTGCTGATCGTCTTCGAATACGTTCTTGAGCCCTCCTGTGCTCCTCAGCGACAGCTTCAGCCAACAGGCTACTCTGCAGAATGGACTCAACAGAGGGCCTCAAATAATCCTGCATGGTCAAGTGAACAAAATCAATCAATTCTTAAATGATAAACATTCCTTTGGAGATTTATTCACCTGAGTCATGGCATATCCTGAAACGTCTTAGATCCAACTGGATTTCTGACCTTCAAATTGAGCATTTTGCTGAGGAGAGTGTTCAGTTCCTCAGAGTATCGATACGGGACTCTTCTGAACTTCCCCTCTCTGATCTTCTCCGCCAGTTCTTTCTGGTTGTAAGCAGTGAAGGGTGGACTGAATAAGAAAAAAAGAAAAAATTAAGCTCCATGATCAATTAAGCTTTTAGATGAGAAAACTACTGTAGAAACAAGTTTAAGGAGAAAAAAATCCATTGGAAAACTCACGATAAAGCACAGAGTTCGTATAATAAACACCCAAGAGACCAAATATCTGACTTCTCATTGTAGGACATCCTGTTTATCTGTTCCTGAAAAACAAAAGGTGAAAAAAAATTAGGAAAACATGTTGTGAAATGTGGCTAAATATTTAAAATTCAAGATCAAGAAGTCACCTAATGACCTAGTGACCTAAGGAGCTTGGAACCACATGCAAATAAGCAAATTCTTTGAAATAACATATGGGAAGTTCATTAAATAAAATTAATCTTACTAGATCGTAATAGTGCAGACACTTTCGTTGTTTTATAAAAGCACGCTTCAGAGTTTTCAAGGAATGCTATGTCCATATCCATCACTTCCAAAGAGCACCTCAAATAAACTAATTAATGTCCAGGATGTGCAGTTATTTTTATATATCTATGGTGAGATAAAAAGTTACTAATAATGAGGGAAAAAAATCTCTCACAAACAGCTGGATTAAAACACTCACTGGAGACATGTAGTAGGGCGTCCCAACAAATGTCTTTGCAAAACTTGTGTCATGGTTCAGGATCCTTGCCAGACCGAAGTCACCCAGCTTTACATTCTGTCTAATGTCAAGGAAAATGTTTGCTGGTTTCAGGTCTCTGTGAAGAACAGTGGCTCTACCGTCACTGCGTCTGTGACACTCCTTCAGGGCTAAAGTGAGCTGAGCCATAACCCGCAAGATGAACTGCTCCTCTAAATATCGCCTGCAATGGTAAAAACAGCTTTAAGCACCTAAAAGTAGGGGTGTAAAACATGCAGCCCACAAAAGGGTACAATTCAGCCTGTGGGATGAATTTGTGAAATGGAAAACTTATATTGAAAGCATTAATCCTTTTATTTCAGGGCCCACATATGATCTCAAGTGTATTTGAGCAGTCAAATAACAAAACTTATACATAATGACAACTCTAAATTTATCTTTTTGTTTTAGTGTACATACATGAAAATGTTTGTTTATAAATTGTCCTTTCATTAAACAAGGGAATAATGTGAATTACCATGTACAACCTCAAATATCTTAAGAAAAATAAGTACAATTTTAACATAATGTCTGTTTTATGCATTTGTAATGCACATGTGCAAACTCTAAGCTGAGTCATAATATTGTTAAAAATCACACTCATTTTAATAATTTTACCTTTTTTCCCATTTTGAAGCAAAGAGAAAATTTTAGCGTTGTTAGTATTTCTAAGTTTTTATGTTATTATTTTAATGGTCTGGCCCACTTGAGGTCATATTGGGCTGTATGTGGCCCCTTAAGTAAAATGAATTTGATACCCATGCTTTACAGACCATCAAGTGACATAAATACACCACATACAGTGTATTTCACCTTTCTTTGATGCATCGGGTGATGAGACAGGACAGATCGCCACCCTCACAATACTCCATGACAATGTACAGAGTGGCGTTTGTCCGGTCGATGATTCGGTCATAGTACCGCACTATGTTTGGGTGTTTCAGCTCTCTTAACAGGTTCACCTCTGACACAAGCATCTGTTTTTCACTCTCTGCCATTGTACCATAGTCCAGCTCCTTCCATACAAGGATCTATAACAAAAACATTTTATTAACTCAAGGAAAAGAGGTTAATGGTTAAACTTGTGTAACTTTCTCGATAAAGGGCTCTCAAGTATGGAACACACTGCTGGTAGAAATAAAATTAATACAAGATATAAAAGCTTTTAACAAAAGTGTATATAAAAAAAAAACTGGCTAAAGGAAAATCAGGGATGCAAGCACTTTTAACAATTCTGATTTTACTGTAACTTTATGTAACTGTAATGTAAATATTTAACATGTGCTGTATTCCTTTATTTACATTTGTGCTGTAACATGCAGCTTTATTTGTACTTTTCTCTATTTCCTTCTCTAGTAAAAGCCTGACAAGGGACTGGAGATGGAAACCAGCAATAGCTATACTTTCTTTATGTGATTCATCAGTTAGTACAGCTTGTTTGTAACAGGTAGAAGTTACACTACGTAATTTGTACTGTCCCTATGAAATAAACTTTATATATAAAAACAAAATATACGTATCATTATTTGTACAATTGGGGGACCAATGTGGGGAAGCTACTGCAACAATCCTCGGTTTGCTTAAAACTGTCCTATCATTTTACATAATTTAATTTTCACAACAGTTGAATAAAACTACTGTTGGTGTATAACTAAATGGCGGCGTAGGAAACGTGTTATTTTATGCATTTGTCTAAACGTTTTGCTAATACTACACAGCTCTTCGGGGCATAAAACAGACATTTTTTACTCACTTTCCCATCAGATTTGCGTCTTATTTTCTGGCATCTTCCATAGGACCCAGAGCCTATTGTATACAACACCTCATAATCATCAACACGAGACGGCATCTTCAACTTTAGCCGAACAACCAAAGTTTAACTAAGCTAGCAAACAGCGAATGCTAGGCTAGACTCGGCGATTAAAAGTAAACCACCGAGGTTCGTGGTTTAGGCTTTTGGTTGTGCCTCTGCTGTTGTTTCAGTTAAAGAGGATTAAATAAAGAAACTGCCGTGTTTCTGTTGTTTCTCCTCTCCCTAGTGTGTATTTACATGTAACCAAACCGAACGGACAGCAGCCGCTTTCCGTTTAAATTGGTGCCTGAATTCTCGATTGTGATTGGTCCGCTCTTCTCGTGGGTGGATCCTCATTGGTCTATGGAATAACACAAGCTGCACGGTTGCTTGGAGCCCCAAAAGCCGCGATAGTAGAGCGGGGAACCAGGAAGTTGAAATGTGTTAAAGAGCCCACATGGTGGCGCCAAACATACACGAGTGCAGTGAGGCCAGTTCAGCAGAAGATATAGAGAGAGATTGTTCAGTATTTAAGATTTTAATTCAAAGAGTCTTTTCTGGAGCATCTCTGCTCCTATAAGTACATTTAAAATGTCTAATTATTGGCACTGTATTGTATTTAAATGTTGATATTGCATCTATCTATCTATCTATCTATCTATCTATCTATCTATCTATCTATCTATCTATCTATCTATCTATCTATCTA
>JAQQZY010000017.1:28399768-28409894 GCA_030068375.1 Ostorhinchus rueppellii | reverse complement strand
TCATCACAGGGCTGACATATAGAGACGAACAATCACTCTCACATTCACACCTATGGGCAATTTAGATTAACCGATTAGTGCATGTCTTTGGATTGTGGGAATCTTTACCAACTTTTCTCCAGAGTACCCGGAGAAAACCCACGCAGACATGGGGAGAACATGTCAGGGTCCCGCCCAGGGAATTGAACCCAGGACCTTCTTGCTGTGAGGCACAAGTGCTAACCACTGCACAACCGTGTCGCTCAGTCTTGACCTTATACGTGCAAATGTCTTGACATAACACATTATAAAACGTAACAAATTAAGCAGGAATTAAAACAGGTTGTAGGAATCCACTCGATTTTTACCAAAATGAATATAAAAATAGCTTTGCAGCACCTGGAGGGTTCAAATTCAAACTTTATTAACTATTAGGGTCCAAATACACAAATAAATGAACCAAAAACTAATAAGTGGCTTTAGATAAATATGATCTCTTTAAATGAATAAAGTTCCTACTATGGACAAATCCACTGTTTTGTGTTGTGCTGAATTGATTCCCACTAGAAATCAAAGGCCCAGGGTTTAACACGTTTTTAACCTGACAATTCATATCTAATAAAGAAGGGCTATAAAACAAAAAAAGGTGGGAACAAGCAAGAAACCAATTACTTGTTATGCTCATGTAGAACTGGAGGAGGACACATTTGAAGTACATTTGCCTGTCGATCTATTGTGACTATAATGAAGAGTGGCACTTTGAAAGTGAGGTGCAAAAGCAAAAGGTGAAGGACCTAAAGTCAGATTATTAAGTCAAAGTGGTGTTCTTTTATGACCGCTGATCATGTGGACAGTCTGCTTGAGGCTGGTACCAGCAGATACTGTCCGAACTATGCAACCCTGACTCCATCCAGTGCAATTCATCAGAGTAAGGTACTGACCACAAATGTATTGAATTGTATTGTGCCATAAGGGTTCATGCAGTTGTGCAAGGTTGTATATCCTCTCGAGACACAACGATGTATTTTTGTCCTCTTTAGGGGATGAGACTTTCACAGTTTTACTTCAAAAAAAACAAAAACATTGTCCACTGCAAAGGACATTTCATAAAAAAATATATACAAGTGCTTTCAGGCACAACAAAACCCCGCCTCTCACACTTATTGTAGCTTCTTTTGGCATCGATTAAGCTGATGTCATCATGTCTATGCACGTGTTGATGTCAGCATATCAGTTGCCTCTGTATATGTGCCAAGTTTGAAATAAATTAAAACAAAATTGGTGTGAAATTTTGCCCATTATAAGTAAATGAGGGAAAAAAAGATTTAAAAAATGTCTTAAAAAATTCAAACTTTGATCTAGTTTTTCCAAAATATAATGACATCTATTCTGGCTCAGTGGCAATCTAAAAAAAAAAAAATTGTTTGAATTCAACATATAGTTTTGGTGCTAAAAACGCGACATTTCGCCCATTATAAGTAAACGAGGGAAAAAAAGATTTTAAAAATTCATTAAAAAATTAAAACTGATTTACTCTTTCCAAAATATAATGACATCTATTCTGCATCACTGGTAATCTATAACCCAAATTTGGTATGAATTGAAGAAATAGTTTTGCTGCTAGAGTGTTAACAAAGAAACCAACCCAAAAACAATACCCCTTGCCTCGTTGTTCGGGGGCAGGGTAAAAATGCATCTGAAATGTAATAAAAACTGTTGCATCATGATGTTTCAAATCGAGAAAATTATTGAATGCAAAAAAAGCTTTTACTCTCCTCTCCTATCAATCAAGCAAACTTTATTTATATGTTATTACTAAAGTTATCTCGTGACACTTTACGTTTAGAGCTGGTCTAAACCAAATGCATAACATGTATATCAGGGGTGTTAAACATGCAGCCTGGGGTCCAAATCTGGTTCACTAAAGGGTCCAGTCTGGCCCTTGTGATGACCCTGAGAAATACTAAAATTAACCAGAAAAACATATTAATCATTGTAGTTCGGGGGTCATATACAGACCAATTCAATTTCAAGTGGGTCAAATTGGTAAAATACTACCATAATATTCAATAAATACTCACAACTCTAAATATTCTCATGTATTTTCACCAAAACAAAGTATAATTTTGCAAAACACGTGAATGATCTGAAGAAATATGAACCTGAAATGTTTTAAAAGAAGTGCAATTTTAACTATTATCTGTTATTGAATATTTTGTGTATTTGTAGATCTTCTGTGATCCTTAAGTTATAATGTACATGTGTAAATGATAAACTGAGGCATTATATTGTTAAAATTACACTTATTTTTTTCAGTTTGTCCGTATTATTCAAGCATATTTTGTAGATGTAAACATTTTCATGATGTGATTTTACTTTTTTCACTCTAAAATGTCGAGAAAAGTTTGGAGTTGACATTAGTTCTATATTCTTATGTTGTTACTTTACTAGTTCGGCTCACTTCAGATCAAATTTGGCTGAATGTGGCCCCTGAACTAAATCAGTTTGACACCCCTGATGTATGTAATAATAAAAGCAGCTCAGAAGTCCAAAAAGTATGGGCACCCCTGTTCAAGATGGTCATTTGTACTACTATTTTTTATGAATAAATAAATATTTAACTAATGAATGAAGATAAACCAGTTACACATGCAAGGCTCAGAGGACCCTTCACACCTGCTCCTTTATATGATGCCGTCCAAAGGCGCCTGTGCACTGTAAAGTAAGCTGATAGAGCTGGGGAAAACCGGACACAGCTTGGACCACTTATCGGAACGTTTGAGCATTTAAGGCCTTGGGTAGCAGGCGGCCGCTGCCGTGCTTTTCCTGCAGCTGAAATATTCATGCCGAAATCAGGATCTTTGGTGTCTGGAGGAGCAGCTGCAGCACCGGCCTGAGGACAGCTGAGGTTGGAGGAAGCACTGCTGATTCGACATAACAAAAGCTCAGATGCCGTGCGCTGACGTCGCCGTATCAGCTGCTTTCACTAGTCGAGCCACATCTGTAGAAGCGGCTGCAGAAAAAAAACACTCGTAACCCGACATGTGTGCAGTGATTATGGTTCGTTTCCTGCACTTGACATTTTAAACAGTACATGCTTAATGCAAGCTACTAAATGCTAACTATTGCAAATGCAGCTGCAAAATATATATATATAAGTTACTTTGGTGTGATTGTTACTGAAGGACTTCTGAAGCAGCTGAACAAGTATTAAGGAAGTTGCAGCTTGCTTTCTGCATAAAGTGACATACACTGGTTCATCTGTCCATCAAACTCACTCAATTATGCATCACAAGGACCAGAAAGATGCTAACATTTTAACCCATACAGACCTGGTGCTACTTTTGTGCCTGTTCACAAATGAAATTTTCTCTGTATTTACCCTTTCTTAAATGATCATCACCATTTATTGTACCATTATCCTTTGTATTTTGCATCTTTTCAGAGTAAATCATGTATTTCCATGTTTTAATTCACTGATCATGTACATGTTCATTAAAGATCAGAGTAAATCCATAGGTTAATATATCAGAAACAGAGAAAACTGAAGAAAAAGTGACGGTTTCAGCAAAGCTATCAATACCTGAACATAAAAACAAGCGTCTCCTTTCAGTGTCATTGATCCAACTCCGTGGGTTTTACTAGTGAATCAATGTAGCAGATGACTGTTTCCACCTTCACTACGGAGCCTCTGAATGTCCAAATGGCTCATATCTGATGACCATGAAAAGATGACAAACTGCATTTTACACGGATCATTTGCATGTACTGATAGAATTAGTGTCTCAGCAGGTATTAAACAGTTTACATCAGTAGATGCTTTGGTTGCCAGTGGCTGTTTGGGCCTTTACGGGTTAATAACAAGTGCTGAAATGTAAACTATGTCTAAAAATAAACTGCACTCCGTTGTAGGGTCTTAAAGCACGACAGGTATTTTCGCTCAGGATTAGATGCAAAAAAGCTAAAATTACTCGCCGACATGTAACAGGTTGTCCAAATGTTCAATCAGCGGCTCATTTTGGTTCATAGAAAACAAAGCGGCTTTGATCAATCGTCTCTTCTACAGGTCAAACAACTCCATCGGACTCAAACTGTGAAGACATTCCAGAGAGGCGTGAACAATCCCCCCCCCCCCTCGTCTGCTGCTCTGAATAACGGAATCATTTTTACTACGGTGTCAATATTATGCTGAGCGAAAAGAAACTGAGTACGAGTGTGTTTGTTGTGCAGCGGCATGTGTAACAGGGTACAGTGGGGGTGATTTTGAGGAACTGGTGGTGATGTGTTGGCGTGGGGCCACAGCAGCGTTCTCATTTCCACCCTAACCCACTTGGCACTGGCCGGCTTGTTAACCTGACACTCTGGCGCACAGACAGACAGCTGGAGGAGCTGCAGTTTCTTCTGTCAATAACCTTCAACATCAGGTTTTTAGCAGCGGTGACACTTTCCGTTGCTTAATTTAGGCTTTAAGGAAATTAACTTAGCTCTACATTCGCACAGAACCAGTAACATTAGACGATTTGGAAATTAAACCTTCGTGTGTTTCATTCAATATACATGTACGGAATTAGACTATTTTTGACTTAAATTTCTTCTATTATTCCTCAGTACTGATGTCAAGGGCAGGTTCACCACTTACAGATAACTGCTGAAAGTGTTCCTCGCTGTAGCAGTCATGCGTGTCATCCATCTCATCTTTTCAGAGTTTGCACTTTTGAAAGACTGAACTTTTCTCTTTTAGTGAAAATCCTCGCTATATTGTGACATGAGCCTCCTGAATTTCCACCGAAGATGCTTTAAAACTTTGATGTCTCCTCACCAGCACAGCCCCCATCATCCTCAACCAGGAAATAGACTGAATAAATGCACGGAGGAAAAAAAAAATGTTGCGCATCTCACCAAATTACGCAAATGTCAAATCACATGGGACTGATATTATCACAGGACCTCAGTTTGGAAATTTACTGTGGAATTTTTACTTTACAAATGACAGATATGGCAGATTAACGCAGCAGGAATTAGATCATAGACGACCTGCACAATTTTTACACCTTACAGGAATGGTTGGCCAACAGTATTTAACCCTTTCATGCAAAGTGGTCACTACAGTGAACAGTTATTCTCTTATATTTTCATGATTTTGTTGTTTTAGTTCCATATCAGCTAACACAGTGGACACTTATGCATCATCAAATATATTGCAATTCAAACAATTCGTGTAACTGTACTGTTCTTGATACACCTAATCTGCAGTAACATTAATTTACTTGAGTGTAAATTAACTGCCAATTGTTATTAGACTGTAATTAACAGTGTATTGTCTCTATGAAGCGAGTCATAACTAGTCTTAGAGTATGATAAAGTGTGGGAAAACATCAGATTAGCTGTATTAAAACCGTTTTTATTTCATAGTTTTCACAGTATATCAGTAAATACATGTTTCTTTGCTTCAAAAATTAAATGCATGGTATCCAGCTGAGTGGACATGTTTGCAACTGCATGAAAAACAGGTTCATAAAAAAAATGTTAATTGCATTGTTTTTCTCGAAACAAGTTTTGATTAAGGTTCTCATAATTCACGCATGAAAGGGTTAATGTGGTTATTTCGCATAAAACGTGGAGAAAAAAAAGAAAAATGAAAAATAAGAGATTTTCTTTCTTCATATCTGTGTGAGAACAAATGCACTCATACAGATTCATGAAACACCAGATAAACATCAACCTCTCTACCGACTGCAGCCAAAAATGCATTTTCTCATCGGATCAGATTGAAACAGCAGCATCTTTTTTTATTTCTTTTTTGAGCCTTCAACCAAATTGTCATTTAACCCTTTCATGTGTGAATTATGAGAACCTTAGTCAAGACATAGTTCCTGAGTGTTTTTATTGCCCTGAGAGCATGAAAAAAGACAAGAAACAATGCAAAGGAGGTTTTTTTGTGTGTCCATTCAGCCAGACATCATGCATTTAATTTTTGAACCAAAGAAATATGTATTTAGAACCAAATATCAGAAAGTGATATGAAAAACTATGCAATAAAAACATTTTTAATGCTGCGAATCAGAGGTTTTCCCGCATTTTATCATACTCTAATAATAGTTATTATTCACTTCATGGCGATAATATAAAAAAAAAAAACAAAACTGTTTTGTTTGTTTATTTACCCTAAAACATGGTAGTACAGATCAGATTCATCAGCAACAGCATAGTTACAGTAATGGTCTGAATTGCAGTGTATGGGATGAAGCATTAATGTCCACTGTGTTGGCAACTAAAAACAACAAAATCCATGAATATACATATAACAGCTTTGAATAGCTGCCGACTAGTGACCAGTATGCATGAAAGCATTAAAGAATTGCTACTGGTCGACGATTTCAATGCATCCCCACTTTTTACTCATATTTTAGCCGCGTAAACAAAGTAAAACTTGAAAACCTGAAAAGAATTCATTGGTATTTTATCATGTTAACCTGTGCCACATGAGGCAAAAGTGTTATTTTATTGAAGTTTATTAAACCCATGTATTTTCTTTTGTGGGAAAATATTCAAAGCACTTATTTTTCCAGTCGGAGAGTGTGCAAATCAAATAAGGGATCTAAACAGTAGCAGGCTTCTGATTCTGCATATTTATGACCTGGTTTGAACCATTAGGCTTCTGTGCAGCTCTTATTCTTGAGATATTGTTTCCCCTCCTGACGGGGTGAGGAAGCTAATTAAATGTGTACTATAGCTGGAAAAGTCTGTCCAGTCAACAGGCCCCTTTGGAGGGAAGCCAGTCATTGTTTGGGGACACTACGTGGCTGTAAATCTCTGGCTGTGAAATCTTGAGAAACAAAGAGGTGCCCTGGGAGTCCTGCTCATGGTCACGGTGTTGCAAAAGGTGAATATTGAGATTAGCCGCCAACGTGGCTGAGGGACTGAAGCGTCTCCTGTCCTGCTTCTTCTGGTCTCCTCCTAGTTAAGATAAGAGCCCTCACCTGTCTGTAAGAAACCTCCAAATCCCAAACTACTACCTTTAACTTCTTTCTTTCAATCCTTGTGTGGGCTCGGGGTCTGTGGTGTCAGGAGCCAAAGTTAAACAAAGAAAAGTACAGGAGGATAAAGGCTTCATCGCTGATTTCCGGCTCATTTTACCTTTGTGGTTGATGGGGATGCCTAAGTAAACCACACACTGGAAAGAATCGCTTATGTGCAATCAGAGGGAGGTTGAGGGATGATAGGAATCTTCTTGTTAATTGCTCCACTTAGTCTTCAATCTGTTTCCTTTCAGTGCGGCCGGCAGTGCGTTCCAGGAAATGGTCGGAACAGAACAATGGACCCGACCCACAGCGCTGCGACAAAGGTGACGTGGATGCACAAGATTTCTGTTTGTTCGAAAGGAAACTTAACAGGATTTTACCGGGAACATACAAAAGCGGAAAAAATTAGACCATCAAAAAAAAAAAAGTTAAGCAATCAAGTACTAACCAAGGTTATAACTGTTAATGTAAATGAAAGAAATAATGAAAACTAAAATTGAAAAAACGTTTTCATCAACTGAAATAAATAAAAAACTATAATTAAAAGAAAAAAAACTGTAACTGAAACTGTTGTGTGTGTGTGACTAAAACAAACAGAAATTATAGAGGAAATTCCCTTTGTTTTCATCTTTATCAGTTTATAAGGCTTTTGAATTTCTATACAACAGCTTTATTTCGCTCAGTTTTACGCCAGCTGGCATACTTTACGGCACCTCATGGTCCGTCACTTCTCAGTCAAAGTTGGCTTCTACTCATTACATTACCTGGGCACATGCCAACAAAGTTTGGAAGAAAGCGGCAGAGTCCAATTTGGGATTTCTTTGAATATGACTGCGAGACAGATAAAAGCAAGTGCCTCATACTGGAAACAGGTGATAAAAAAATATGTGGAATACTTCTCAAATGAAAAAAATCCCACGAAAGTGAAAGTCCACTTGAGAAGCTAGCGCAAGACGGCTAATGGGGAGGACCTCGACAAGCTAGCATCCTTTGTTGAGTTTTATTACACACAACTTCATTTAATCTTTTTTTGAATCCTGCACCTGACAAATAACCCAAAGTATGAAAAAACTAAAAATTATACTAAAACTAATAACTAAACTAAAACAAAGCATTTAGAAAAAACATTTAACTAATAAAAACTAGCAAACCCACTTTAAAAACTAACTAAAACTAACTGAATTCGAGAAAAAAAAAGTCAAAATGAAAAAAACTAAATCAAAAATATAAAACTATTATTACCTTGGTACTAACTCCTGTGTGTATCATGTGACTAAAACAGAGAAAATAAAACATGCAATGTCTAAAAGCACTGTTTTTGTCAGTAAAATGACACAAATACTGATGTAAGAACTAAAGTGATTTTGGTTTTTATCAAGAAAACATGTTAAATGGATAGATATCAGCTCAAATTAAACTACTATGAGCTTTTTTGTTGTTATCATTATATTTGTTCAAATGCATGAACCTTTAGTTGTACCAGGCATTAAAATGAACAAGAAAATGAAGAAAACAAGGGTGGTCTAATCATTCTTTCCATGACTGTACAGCCCGTGGGCCAAAACTGGGCCCACACAGGGTCCAATCCGGCTTGGTGGCATGAATTTTGGAAGTACAAAAATTTCATTGAAGATCTCAACAGTCAAGGAGTCAAATTTTTTTTAGTTCAGGATCCATGTACAGCCTAAGGTGATCTCGTGAAATAACAACCTAATGACCTATACTGGGTGTTCGCTGTTTATCCAAATAAAATTCCAGACTTTTTCAAACCCCCCCCCCCCCAAGACCTTCACTTTATGTACTTTTATGCTTGTGTGCCTACTTTTTTGGTTGAGATTGTACTTATTGTGTGTAGTAGAAAAGTTAATTTTACTAAATATATGTATAAATGAATGGACAATTTGGAGTAAATTATGTTTTACTGACAGAAACGTCAAAATATATGAAAATCACAAAAGTGCGTGGATATCACAAAGTTTCACTACAATCATTCCAGTACCGACTGGTTAGTTAAAGCGCACATGCTATTTAAGATTTTCAAGACCTGCGCAAGTGCCCGACCGATAAGTAATGAGAAGTCCAGATTTTCTCATTCATTTAATGTGAAAAAAGTTAAATTATGTGACAAAAATATTTACATTTACTATCCTTTCACGATAAATTGCGAATAACCTGAACACATATGAATGCCCTGAAATGTTTTAAGAAAAATGAGTAAAATTTCAACAATCCAACACATGTTACTAAATGTTTTGTGCATTTGTAGATCCACTGTGATCCGGAAGTTGTGTTAATAACAAGAACAGACATAATCTAGTTGATGTTGGAGCCAAAATACATTTTTGTACATTTATCCCTATTTTTGGTTTTGACCTTAATTTAATAATTGTTAGATGGGTGTGGCCATGAAGACAACACACCTGTAATTCATCAGTGTCACAAGGTTACATACACCTGCCGTGTGAGGTGGTGTCCGTGTGAACAGCCCAAACAATTTGACCATGAGCGTGAACCACAATGTAAATTTAAGTTAGATGTTTTCAGTTTTTTTATGTTAAGTTTACAATTTTATTTATTTTATAGAGCATACTGTTTATGATGATTGTGGCCTGTTTTGAACTGATAGACTGTGCAAATGTCAATAAATGGACTGGCATATCCAAACAGAAAGAAAACCACCTGGACGTTCAGTTATTCATGCGTCAAAAAATACAACAGGTTTTACTCTTACACACCACAGTAGCAGCTACAGGTAAAGCCGCTACAGTTGAAACTGCACTTATTTTACTCTAGAAATCTCAGGCTGTACATAATTGTTCAGGTTATTCACATTTTCTTTCTTTTTTTTTTTTTTTTTTTTTAACTTTTTTCACACTAAAAACAAATAAAACTTTGGAGTTGTCATTATCAGACTTTAGGCCTGTTTTTTTTTTTTTTTTTTTAAACTTGAGATCATGACATGGTGGTGTAGTGGTTAGCACTTGTGTCTCACAGCTAGAAGGTCCTGGGTTCGATTCCGACACCAGTCACTGGTGGGACCTTTCTGTCTGGAGTTTGCATGTTCTCCCCGTGTCTGCGTGGGTTCTCTCCGGGTACTCCGGCTTCCTCCCACAATCCAAAAACAT
>JAQQZY010000017.1:28353785-28367911 GCA_030068375.1 Ostorhinchus rueppellii | reverse complement strand
CCCACGCAGACACGGGGAGAACATGCAAACTCCACACAGAAAGGTCCCACCCGGGAATTGAACACGGGACCTTCTTGGCACGAGTGCCAACCACTGCACCACCGTGTCGCCACATCTAAATACACTGGGTGATTATTTCATATAGAAAGTGCCTTGAAGCTGTCATTACAAAGGATTAAATTGAGTTTGTGTGCTCAAAACGTTTTCCCGTTTCATTCCACTTTATTGTACATAACTTTATTTACATACGGACCTTGATGTTTACATTTTGTGTGTGTGGATTTTTTGAGTTATTAACAAAGTCTGGTGAAAATTTCACTTGAATAGGCTCATTGGAAGTACATTTATTGGACAAAATGTTGATGTGTTCAATATTTTTCCCTCGTTGTAGATGGTTAGCTAGTTATGGTAGACAACAGACAGAGCATGAAAAATATTTTAGTACATTTAAAATCATCATCATGGATAAAAAAAAATATCTAAGTAAGGCTGAGGGAAATTTAGTAGAAACCATCTGAGGCAATTTGGAAGCAAAGATAACAATTTACACAAAGCTAACCAATAGGCATATTTCCACTATCGGAACTTCCAGGCTGTTTTACAGGAACTTCACGTTATGCTTGTGTCCCCACTGACTGATTGTTTTCAGGAACCAACACAGTACCCGCTTGAGGGTAGGTACTCGAGAACAGCCCGGTAGAGTCATTGGGTGGTACTCGCGGCTAAGTCGCACAGAATGGCTGTCACAAATGGCATTTGCAGATCGCGACAAACAACCTCCAATTTTAAAAGAGTAGTTGCTGGAGGAATTTCCCAACACGATGATCTCTGATCCCATTACTGTGACAGCAACAGCACAAATGCAACAAACATCCCAACTTAGTCCATGTCCAGTCTTGTTGTGGTTTCCTCCTCTGCTGCTGCTTTGTTTTGGCGCTTTCTGTTAGTGACGTTACTACAGAAACGGATGCAATGTGATGACATCATCACAAGGTTCTTACAGGGCCATTACTGTAATGGAGACAACATCTGAGAGGCCCGATCAAAAGCACCTTTCCCCAAAAAAGTCCAGGCCAGTGTAGTGGAAACACGCCTATTGCAATGATATTTATCCCACTGTAAAACAGTATGACAGTAATGACATTTGTCATTGTTGTTTTGAAGCCCAGACCACTGTTGGTAAAGAAACGCCTCAATTGAATGTGTCCCAATACTTGTGGCCATTTAGCGTACATCTTTCTGAAGAATTTCTGTGGTTTTCCAATTTACAGATGGCCCTCAGTAGTGGAGTCTTCAAAGGCTGCAGTGTTGTGTTGTTTAATGATGTTGACATGTCTGCCGGCTGAAGTGGACCGCTGATGCTTCAGAGGCTGAGGCAGATGCTCGCTATGCTGTGCGGATATGTGAGGTGTTCAGTGGAAGGATGTCAGGAATGTACATATGAGAATGCCAAAGGGGATCATGCACAGAGAGACGGGCCTGCAGAAATGACCGAGGCCTTCCTCCCTCCGACAGCCCGTCTGCCTGTTTGCAGGCTCAGGGTGCTTCACCCTCGGCACGCTGCCTGATGTGAAATTCCACGGCAAAGCATTTCCATGACCTAAAAAATTTAATTCCCTCATGCCACAATGTTTCTGCAGCTCAGCGAGATGAGGCAAGTGTGGGCTTTATCATTAATTTTCCACCAACGCAAATATGGACGAACAAAAACTCATCACTTTCCATAATTTAAAAGCAAGTAATGATCTTTTTATATTGTTTGTCCTGTTTGAGTCGGTGCCAGCGACTCCTGTGCAGCCGTCCACACAAAAACAACTCCACTAGGATGAAGTCAGACATTACTAAATATAACAAAATTGCCTTGTCTAAAGGAAAAAAACATCTAATATTTGGCTTGGACTGGGTCTCTTAAAATTAGAATATGTAGTCACTGGAAGACAGAAAAATAAAACGTCATGCTTATTTTAAGCAATGATTGATTTAACTCAAAGACCCAAACATCCACCACCAATACCTGTTGATCCTGTTAATCCCATCAAGACATGTAAATAATTGGTGTAAAATACAGGTTGTCATCTTTTCATGGTCATCAGATATGAGCCATTTGGACGTTCGGAGGCTCTATAGTTACTGCGGAAACAGTGTCATCTTCTACAACGTTGATTCACCAGTGAAACCAATTGAGTTGGCTCAATGACAGTGGGTCGACGCGCTGGGTTTATGTTCATTTAATGATACATTTTACTAAAAAAAAAAAAAAAAAGTCACTTTTTCTGCAGCTTTCTCTACTTTCGATATAATAACCCTCAACTTTAATGTGAGCTTTTAGGAACGTGTACATGATCAGTGAATTAAAAACAGGTAAATACCCAATTTGCACTGATAAACTACAAAATACAGAGGATACCAATTTAAATAAATGGTGATCAATCATAGGAGAAAAGTTAGATCGAGAAATTTTGATTTGAGAACTGACAAAAGTAGCGCTGGGTCTTAATGGTCTTTAACAATCTTACATTGTGAATATATGATCCAAGAAATGGTCTCATTATTAAATTAATGAAGCAAAATGGTCTCTTTCCTTTGCTAGTAGGTTGTACACCATTATTTAGCTTGTTACTGGTTTAGTCAATATTAGCGGAGACACCTTTAGTCTGTTTAATTTGTGAGTTAGATTGCTTTTTCAGTGTTAATGTTTTGCATTGTAATGAAAATTTGACCAGTGTGCAAATGAGATCAACTTAGTGGCAATACCTAAAGCAACTAACGTGTGTGGAGTCTTAGTTTAAAACCTGGTTTAATTTCATAAGTGATAACACTGTTTCAGAGATGCAGATTGATTACTTGTCAACAAACATTTTAAGTGCAAAGTGTTATTTTTTAACAAATGCCTTCAAAGTTCTCTGATTGCAGCTTAACTTTGAATATTTTCTTGCTTCTATACTCCTCTATGACAGAACATTCTTTGGGTGGTGGATTGGAGGACATCATCATGCCTTTTATAGATGAGAAAATAACTGACAGATTAATTGGTAATGCTAAGTGCATCCCTAATCTGTTTAATTTGTCTGTGTTATCTGTTACTTCACATTTCCATGTAATTCCAGGAATTCAGGGTTTTGGTGGGAGTTCTGTGGGCTCCACACGCAGGCCTCTATGAACAGGCCGATCTGTTCCAGTTGCCCCCCCACAACAAAGGGTCAGTGTGAGCGAGGGGAGCTGCTCAGCAGGCCTCCGACTCCACTGTCCACCGCCTTTATCCTTCTCAGAGGACGCCGCGGCAGTAGGAGGCCTACTTGCATATCAGCTGTGCAGCTGGGACAAGCAGATGGGTGGTTTACAGAGCGCGGTAAAAACAGGCCAACAGTAGCCAGGAGGTGGAAAACGCAGCCTTGTGACCTCAGGGGCTATGGTTTGAATTCTCAGACCTTCTGGGAAAAACAAGGTGTTGACAAGTGAAGAAAATGTTCTTACATCTCCCAACAACAACTGCTGATGTGCCCTTGAGCTCCATTTAGCAACTAAAATAACCTACAAGGCCAGGAGTGAGGATGTGTGCATAAGGAAACTAATGGATGTCAAGTTCAGCTTTTAGAAAAATACTGTGATAATATAACTGTTTAGTAGTGAATCCAGGAAGTACACTTACTAAAAACACCTCATTTACACAATTTGACAGCAAATTTACTTCAGTATTTACATTTTGCAACCCCCCCCCCTCCCTTCATTTCAGAGATAAACACTTTTCTTTTCTACTTGGATGACATTTTCTGCTTTAGTTACTTTTACCTTATAAAAAAATGATACTACTGTGTATTGTTTGGATTATAAGACACTACTTCTTTTTTTTCCCCCATGTTTGGAATCCTGCAGTCTATAATATGATGCGGCTAATCTACAGATTTTTACAGGCTAATGGTCTCCAGGAAGTGCTCTTAGCAAGAAAAGCGAAGAAGACAGGTAGATGGAAGAGGTGATGTGCTGAGGAAGATGCTAGTTTTTTAGCTCAACTCATTCACACACCCTCATCATGGAAAACACATGAAGAAAAGCATATGATGCAGCTTTTGAGTTAAGGAGGAAGATGGAGACAGCGATCAGTGACTTTTCTGTTTGTTTGTTTTTTTAACCTGATGTTTTACTGCCATGTTACAGGCACTATTTGGAAAAAAGCAGTTAAAGTACGCAAATATTTAAAAAAAAAAAAAAAAAAAATCTTTCTGTTGACCATCTTTCTGTGTAAAGATGTCATGTTATAACGTGAACACTTGTTTTATAATCAGCTGTGCCCTGTATATGTAAAAAATATTTTTTTCTTTTAAAATTTGGTGGGTGTGGATTATATTCAGATGCGCTTTATAGTGTGGAAAATACGGTAAATAGTTAAAGATTACGTAAGTCGCGTAACGGTCTAAGAAAAAAAGTGTAATCATCTCATAACAGTAATTTTTTTTTTTTTTACCCATTTAGCCTTTTCATATTTCATTTCAATGTTCAGATCATCAAATATGCCTCCAAAAATAAAAATAAAAAACAAAGAAAATACATCTGAAAATGGAATTGTGCCCAAAACCCTTTTTGTTTTCCCTCCTTTCCTCCCCTCCAAAAATATGGTAACACATCAGAGGCACCAAACCTGTAGTTTTACTTCACATATGTCCAATTTGCTTGTAATCTGTGTATTTTACGTAAGATTTTTCAAGCACAAGTTTTATTTTGTTTTCTTTCTTCCATCTGTAAATTTCTGCTCATGTGAAGTCTAAACAAATATGGGTTTCTCACCTGTCTGATGAAGAAGTCCCCGTGGATCAGGGAAACTAGGCCAAAGTTGGTGTATTTGAACACATGGTCCATCAACCACATCATTTTTCGTACCACCTGCAAGAGAAAATAGAAAGAAAACAAACATTTGTCAGGGATTTCCAGCAAAATTTAGCTCAAGCTTACATTTTCCCACTGAATGGTGAAGTATTGCATCTCTTTTTTCCCCCTTTTATTATGTAAAGCTGAAACCCCTCCTCAGCACTTCCACCCTTATGACCTGCACCCATGCAGCTTTGGCTTACTGTCCTTTCACTGCTAAGAGGATAAACTGGGCCGGGGATGCAGTAGTTGAGGCGGATCATGTCATCATGTTTGTGCAGTGCAGCTCCACTGCAGCGCCAGCCTCTGCCGAAACACCCCCCCCCCCCCACACACACCCAAAGAACCCCCCAAAATACAAACACATACCAACACCCCGACCACTCAGAAGAATAAAACCCCAGGGATGATGTATATGCGGTGGCAGGACGGCGGTGGTGGCATGTTTTTGAGATGCAGCCGCGTAATTGATTGTTTGAGAGAAAAGTGACAGATTTTTCTCTTGAGCGTGACAGTTAATGTGACTTTCCTTTCCTGATATCACACTTTCAGACTCATTCCGGGTGCTGATGATATTTTTGGGAGTATCAGTCAAAGTGTTGTGTGAGCAATGTGTATCCAGTTATAGAAAACTGTTGTTTCCGCTCATTAATCTCCTTACCGTCGATACAGAGATGATCTTTAAATGGACAAAATACAGGGTGAAAGAGCCGTATTCATACAGATTCAGAGACACAAATTATTATGATCACCTGGGGTGTATTTTCCATTCAATGCATTTGAGTGTCACTGTCCTGTCACTAAGAGTGCAGGTATTTAGGCAGGTCACCTCACCGTTTCGTTGTGCATTTGACCTAGGACTGCACAATTCTGGCAAAAATGTGAATCACAATCCCGTGAAGTGGCTCATTTGGATTTAAAGGGCCAGCGCTCAAAACAGGGTTGAAGATAGGTCTGTGGAGTTGAATTAATGAAGAATTCAGACCCAAGCAGAGCATTTACAGTTCATGTAGACCACAGGAAAATGTCTGAAAATGCATAATTCCATTTAAAAAAGCAAAATATAACTCTTAACATCATCCCATAGAAAGGAATTTTGTTTCAATAAACCATGATACACATTGTACCTTTTCTTGAGGAGAACATATGTTTAGGGGTTTATTTATTAGAACCCATTTCACCAAGGGATACCTGAAATGCACAAATTCAATGTGATTTTAAAAAAAAACAAACAAAAACAACAAAAAAAAACGCTAAGCACTGAGTACATTGAACAAATCTGATGAACATATCTCATCAGTTGCTTTTGTGATAATTTGTTTAAACTGTAAAGAGACTTTGTGGACACACTGTACTGGATAGTGGTTTTTGGCCTTATTCCAGAAAAGACAGCATCTGTATTAAACTGTGTACATTCAGCTGTGAATACTCCAGTAACAATCCAAACTCATTTAATATGACTGCTCCATCTTTACTTCCTTTATCCACTGTATTTTGAAAGGTCAGCATTGGTGGACTTCCAAAAAACTATTGATATCCAAGTATTTCATCATGTAGGCATTTCTCCTTTTGCCCAGGTTTTTTTTTTTTTTTGGCCATGTATCTCTATCCCAGCCTGAAAAAAAAAAAAAAAAAAAAACTCATGGTGACTTGGCTCGTTTCCAACACACAGAGGTGACAGGAAACATGCAAGAGGTGGTGCTTTGTAGACGGAGGTAAAAATAAAATCCAAATGAGACCAATTGACTGGAGGTGTAAATGCCCTAAATCCCCCCAAAATGGCAAAATCAGCAAGTGTCAATCAGACCGTTCTTAATTTGGAACAAGTCATACAGCTAAAAAATATCATTCTTACATGACCCTGTAAATGGAAAATTGGTGTTTATAACTAGTTGTTTTTTCACTGACCATGAAATTGCGCAAATATAACGCACACAGAAATTTGCCCAATAGAAAAACAACCATTTAGTATTTCATTGAAAAGTTTTTGTGCTGGCAATAGGTGCTTTTTTGAGATGTAACGAAATTGGTAGGCCTATATCACACAACACTGCAATGGAAAGACTTTTTTCCACAACTAGAGTCACATGTACATTTAAAAAAAACCAAAAAAAACCACAGATGCTGATGGATGTTACACAAGCGAAGAAGAATAGCTTTAAAAGAAACACAGGTGGACATACAGTACCAGGAAACCAACTTTTTTTTTTTTCCTTTTGTTTAATTTAGTACAGGATAGAGGGCCAACATAACAACAACAACAACATATTTATATGTGTAAATCAACATAATATTTATGTTTGTTGCCATGTTTATAGAATGACTTCTCATGTCATCTCGTGATAATAAATAACTCATTGCATTTGTGATTTAATGGAAAAACTGACATTACACACTTCTGTTTTTTCAACATTTAGTAAATATTGATGAAGTTTTGTACAGATGTCCAATGGAAAAGCCACCACTGTGTTCATATTTTTCCAGCTGATTTACATGTCAAATAAACTTCAATTAAAGCTTATGCTCAAACCATAAATAACAGCGTTTCCATAAAATGCCTAAAAACTTAGAAGCAAACTTTTGAAGAGTTGCGGAAAGAAAATGTGAATTAAGTGCATTTCCTTACATTGGTTTGGAGTAAATGACCAAGGGCTGCATTGTTATTTTTATAAGGTGGAAGTATAGATTATGTTCAACATGACTTAAGCACTTTAATAAAGCAGAAGCAGTACAATCATTAGGGTTAGATATGCATTATTAAAAAATACATCAGATCTGACTAGAAAAAGGTGCTTCCATTTCTCAAAAGGTTCATTAACCAGGGTTCCTACAAGGTAAATTTAAGACATTTTAAGACTACTTAGAACAGAATTGAATGCCAATTTCACAGCCACACTGCCAAAAATGTGTGACTCCTACAATTTAGGAAAATGTATTAATTTACTCCAACACCTTGATTCTCATCATTTTGAGTGTAACTAACAGCTGCACTGAATAATCTGTGGTCATTTCTCACCAGGGGTTCCAAAGTTATCGAAAATTAGTTCTTAATTTCAATATAAATTGTTGGGTTAGAAAAAGTGGAACAGAGTAGACGAATGTTACTTTGTTAAATACAATGCAGCAAACAAGTTTACGGCAACATTACTTAAGAGTATCAAATGTAATGCCCTTTAAAGACTTTTTAAAGATATAAAATGCAGATTTGTAAAGTCCAGACTTTCACGACCCCATGGGAACCCCGATTAACTTTTGCTCAAACAAGGCATGAACCATCTCAAAAATATATAAATCTAGTAATGAATTTCTCTTGTTTGTGGTTGAAGTGTTCAGTTCAACCGCAACAGGTGTTTACTCCATGATGATTTATTTACACATCAACGTGGATGATTTCACCTGCGTTTATGTTAAAGCAATATTTGAACTGGACTAGTATAACCTGAGGACCCTCTGGGTATTTGGAAATCCAACATCCATGCCTGTGTTTCATGCAGCGCATTTACACAGGATAAGTCTGTTTGTTTACGCAAACGCACTGACATTATTCTCTGCTTCTGATGTCAAGGCTCACCACTTACAGATAAGTACTGAAAAACAGAAAGAAATATTCCTTAATGGTAGCTGTAATGCATGTCATCCATCTCATCATCTCTTGAGAGGGTTTTACTCTGCTCTTTCAGTGCATATCCACGCTACGGTGCAAAATGAGCCTGAATTTCTACCCAAAATACTTTCATTTATCATCGCTCAATTATCAGCCTCCAAAGACCTCGGTCAGAAAATAGGCTGAATAAATGTGCAAATTCTACCACAGACAAGCTAATTCGCACAGGACTGATTATCACGAGACCTCTGTACTTGCCGAAATACTGTTGGTAATTTGCAGTGGAATTTTTATTTTCACAAGTTACACACATGGCAGATTCACATGGGATTAAGATCCCAGACAACCTTTGTAATTATTACAAATTACCAGAAGTCCAGAGGTAATACTAGTCCCATGACGTAAATGATGTAGAGCTTCTCTAATTAACCACAGGCCCAAGAGGTCAAGTAAAACAAACAGGTAGTCTGTTGAAAACAGACTCCCATTTAGGTCTAAGGATCAGTATCGGACAATGCAAAGCAGCAGCAGCAGCAGCAGCAGCAGCAGCAGATACTTTGTACGTTTGGTTATCAGCTGCGTGAGATCATGCATTGTAATTTGAATGCAATAAAAGGTAGTGCCAAGTTGTAATGCAGTCTTTGTCTACCTTAGGGGTGTCAAAGTCATTTTAGTTCTGGAGCCACATACAGCCCAATATGTTCTGAAGTGGACTGGACCAGTAAAATAATAACATAACCTATAACATAGTGTCAACTCCGAACTTTTCTCTTGGTTTTAGATGGAAAAAAGTTAAATTATTTCAACCTAAATATTTATATTTTTAAACTATCCTATCCAGTATTTTACTGATCTGACACACTGAAGCTCAAACTGGGTTGTACGTCACCCCTGAACTAAGGACATGTCCACATGAAACCACATCTTTTCCTATCTGACCTTTTTCTTTGCCGTTTTAAAAAAAAGTGCTCTATAAACTGAGTCGGTTCAGGAAATATCTGCATCCACACGAAACCACTGAAAATGGAAAAAAAATAGAGTATAAATGCCAGGCCTGTACATGGCATTGTAATGCTCTTGCAAAAAACACAGAAGATGTGGAGTATGTGCAAAAAGCTTGCTTGGTTCTACCGGGTCTGATGCAATATTACTGCCTGGTTAGCCCTCTGGTTGCCCCTCTCGGCCGTAGATCCAAGAGCATGTAGTGAATGTTGTTAGTTATGGTTGTTTGCTGCTTATTGTAATGAAGGAGTAGCTGAAGATTTTGATTCAATATTTCCAATAAGCTCAATAGTGATGTAGAACAAGCACTACTCTGTAGTCCGTCACTGGTGTCGTTATTGTTGTGAAGTGGCGTCTAGCTTCTGGGGTGAAAGGTTAAAGAGGTGGGGCTATGACGTCATTATAAACCAGGCGAGGACACACTTAAAATACATTTTTAACCTTAATGACATTCTTTCCTGGTTAAATAAAGGGAATAAATAAATAATAAATAAATAATTAGAAAAATGGCGGTTTGGCAAAACCAGTGTTTTCAAATTTATTCACTCGGACCCAGTTTCAAAAAGTTGCGGTTTCAGTGACTGAAAACACCAGTTTAGTGTGGACAAAAAGCCTGTCTGATACAAAACTTTTGCAGATACAACTGAAACCGTCTTGGTATGGACAAGCCCTAAAATGATTTTGACATCCCTGATTGTTAATCTTCAATGGAAATTTTGCATTTCACAAATTCATCCCACAGGCTGGACTGGACCCTTTTGGCAGGCTGGTCTGACACCCCTGGTCTTCAAAATATTGACTTGTGGGGGATAAGAAAGGGTCTTCCCATCATAAAGGTCATCCTTTTCTATTGGAACTTTAGAAAAGTCATAAGTGAAACTAAAAAAAATAAATCACTCCATGTAAAAATTATAGTGCTAAATACAAAATATAGTCATTTAAAAAAAAAAAAAAAAAAAAAAAATCAACCATAACTTAATTTTTCAGAGTTTAAGACATCTCGGGTGTATTTATCTTTATTTTGAATTACATTCCTTATTCTCACCTTCATACGTCTTCATTTTCACAGCTGTCATCTGTCAACTAAACCATGAGCCAACCTTTGACAAATATTTTTAGGGCTGTTTACAAACAGCGACAAAACCCTCCAGATGAGCGTGGACTGCAGCATCGTGGGCTAAAACACACAGAGCCACACACCCCGCGGGTATAAACCTGTTTGAGGACGATGTCACCTCATTTAACACTGATGTCTTTCTGGGTTTCCTACAAGGGACACGATAAGGGAACACATCTTTTTTGTCTTCTTACCGTGCCCTTGTCTTGCAGGCACATCATGAGGGTACACACGTCTCCAGTGGATTGGTGGTTGACGATGACCATGGCTTCCTCTTCAGAGATGGGCCGCACGTCGTCACCCCACTCCGTTACTGGGAACAAAAACAACAATCGGTGTTTTGTTAAGCAGTAAATAATGGGGTAGTAAATTCTGACCTCAAGTAAAGGACATACATCTGCTGAGGATGCACAACATTATCAGAGCGTCCTACATTACAATCACAATATGTGTGTTTAAGATTTTTTCCAAGATGTTCATAAAATGGACTTAAGGAGCCAGGTCTGATGCTTCGTTTTCCCCTGAAGCAGCGTATGTGCTAAGAGAAGGGAAATGTGGAGGGATTTACAAGCAAAATTAATGACATGAACACAAAAAGTACAATAGGTTTAGGGGCTGTATTTCTTTCAGGGTTGCCACTCACTATTGTTCAACATTTCTGTTTAATAGGTGGACACTTTGGCATATTGAATGTTAAAAAAAAAACAGAAGGAAAGGTGCTTCCCAATTCTACAAATACCACTCACATGTCTCATTTGGTCATAACCCAAAGACATTCAGTTTAGAGAAGTGAAGAAATAAGAAAGTGTTAACATTAAAGATGATGAAATCAGACAACTTCAACTACTTTTCCATTAGTCAGTTGCTATAATTTATCTCCAAGTTATCTAATTATTTATACTTGGACGTTCTTTAAAATGTGTACACAATAAAAACATCAAAGAAAGGAAAAAAAAAAAAAAAAAAAAAAAAAAAAAAAAAAAGGAGATTTTTTTTTTAAGCTATAAAGAGCGGTAAAAGTTTCTGGGCGTACCTTTGTACAAACACCACATCCTCGGGCGCCGCCCTCCTTTGCTAAATAAACATGACTCAATCCATATGACTAAAGCTTGTAATTCTATACTGTAGTCACTTGTAAGTAAACGCTCACATTGTTGAGTGCTGCAAAAAATTCATTATTAGGTCTTTCTCTATGGTTGCAATTTTCTGTGAAGGTAGAGCTGGGAGATATGGTCAAAAGGAGCTTATGTTTTTGAATTTTATGGACAATTTAGGATTTTAATCAGCTCTTTTCTGTCTAAATGAACTGGTGAACAAACACACTTTATTAAAACAGTACTCCATATATATGTTTAGAGTAAGCTTCCAATAAATAATATACTACAAGAAGCAAATAAGTTGTATTTTGGATTTTAGTGATCAAGATACGTCAAATGATTTGCAATTTTGGTATTTTTCATAACTTTTTTTTTCCCTGTGCATACTGCCCAGCTCTACACAAGGTATTTTTGAGCTATCCTACTAAGTAAGGCTCCTAAACTGAAAGCAAACAATTTGTTTTATCATTACGCACTGGCTGACGGGTGTGGTTCAGAATATCAAACATGACGTAAAGAGTGAGCGCTCTTACTACAAATCCAGGGTGTCGTTTCTGTGAGTCTGTTACATCTTTTAAAGCTAACAACCCACGCTATGTTGTCGCTTCTCTCCAATTCCAAAATGCAAATAATATCTACCTCCTGTCAGCGTCCTGGAAAAATATTTGCACTTGCAGTCAGCGAGGTGAAATGAGTCTCAGAGTTTGACGGCTTAATTTTTTATTTATTTTTTACACTGGAATTGGCTCACTTTAATGCTGTAATGTCATTAATAGACACTGGAAATGAAAGAAAATTTGTACACATGGTTCAAAAGGTGAAGTGAATTTGAGGAAATGGGATCCTAATCACTTTCACCGTTTACCACCTTGAGCAGAACAGAGAAAAAGAATATCAGAAGGAAATGATGGTGCGTAGATTTGACAACTCTCAGATCCTGTTCATGTGGACGTTGGACAGTGAGTAGTAACATGTGGTTTGTAGGAAGCCACAAGGTATATGAGGTGTACAACTCAAGGTTTACAGTTTTGCACTATGATTTATATTCACATGTCATTTCCCATTATTGTGTTTTTCCTCATTATTATCATCATCTTTTTTATTGTTTTTTTTTAATCTTTTTATAATTCTGTAGTTTATTTTTCTCACTTTTTCTGCTTTGCTGTTGCTGTAACAAGTGAATTTCCCCGTTCGTGGGATCAATAAAGTTCTATCTATCTATTCAACAATCAATAGAGCTGTGATAGTGCTTATCGTATAGTTCCATAGATGTAATTATACGAACACCAGCTGATCTACTTTGGACAGTTCTACTTCAGTTATTTTTGTACATCAGTTCATTCATGTGTCTCCCCCTACGTCCCTCCTCCACCTCTCCCCCAGTCTTTTTCTCTATTTCTCCTTTTCTCCTCCTTTACTCTCTCTCTTTTACCCCAAGTGGTCCAGGCAGACGTCCATCCTCCAGGGGTCAGGGTCTGCTCCAGGTGCTCAAAGGATTTTTTCCTTCCGCTGTCACCACTCACAAGTGTTTGCTCCTGCAGGATTCTGTTGGGTTTCTGAAAATTAGCTTCAGAGTCTGGTTTCAATCGGCTCCATATGTAGAGTGTCATGAGATAACTTTCGCTCCGATTTGACGCTATATAAAGGAGATTTGATTTGATACAATTTCTTCTGAAGCCGTTCCATTCCTGTGTATGTTGAATTCCAACACAAACGCATGTTATTCTACTGAATACACATCTGATCCATGTCTGATTTAAGAAGCAGAAGTATAAACACCACTACTGTGTTCATCACCATCTTCTTACAATAGACAAAAACAGTTCTATTAGTTCCACAAAAGTAACTGTAATCCAAAAACAACTATTAAAACTACTGGGCTTCTGCTCTGACAATGTTCCAAACTCTGAGGACTGGTTCTTCTATCAGGACAATGCTCCTGGCCTCAGCAGGTCAATAAAGGTCTCGATGACGAACCACCAGATGAAGACCCTGTCATGTCCAGTCTTATCTGCAGACCTGAACCCACTTTTGAATAAATGAATGAATGAATGAATATTTCTTTATTTCAGTTACATATACAAACCACATACATATAAAGAACATACAATTAACACAAGTTGTAACTGAAAAAGGCTGAAGCTGAGGCTTATTTCTGCTTCTCCTACTCCCGTTTTTACTCCAAATCCATCTCTGAAGTTGCAGAAAAATTAAACATTGGCCAAACTTTACATCCAGTTTCTTAAATCACTTTAGGAATCATTGTACTTTCATAGGCCTTGAGAATTTCACAACTTAAAGCTTTTTTTAAAAATCGACGAGCTGCACAATTTCAGTTTATCCTTCAAGTGGTTCTATAATTCAGCGTTTCCCAACCAGTGTGCCGTGGCACATTAGTGTGCCGTGAGAAGTCATCAGGTGTGCCGTGGAAAATGATCCAGTT
>JAQQZY010000017.1:28320840-28340176 GCA_030068375.1 Ostorhinchus rueppellii | reverse complement strand
TATGATTTAAAAACAGCAAACACATTTGTTTAATAATAAATGGCTTCACCCAAACACTAGCCATAAGTGAAAGAAACCTTTTTGTATGATTATTCATATTCTCTGAAAAATGGCCAAAGAATCACAAATTCTGTGAGAGTATGTAAACTTATGAGCACGACTGTACATAGTCAGTGGAAAATATAAAAAAATGAAGTCAATATAATATTATTTAATTGATAAAATAAATGCAGGAGTTCTATAAGCAAACCAAAATGCATTAGTAGCGGGGGGGGAAAAAAATCAAAAATAAACACTTTCTACTTTACGCTAGGGTGATGAAATAAAACTGAATGTCAACACTAGCCACCATCGACCTTGAGTGACACTGGCTTTTGGAAAATTAGATTACATTTACCTGATAGGCAGTGACCGACATAAGGTTGTTTTAGAAATTTGTATGACTGAATTTGCAACCTCTGAAGATAGTGTTAAGATTGGCTCAAAGACAGTTCGCCATCGCTGCTATGGAAAGTGTTTCTTTGGCACCAAAAGGGGGAAGAACTACTTGCAAACAGAAAATAAACAGAATATGACATCAGTACTGGCATCCGCTATGAGGCAAAATGTCATTTTAAATATCGTCGCAGATTTTCAGTCAGAACCCGAGGAAATAAATGAAGAAACATATGAAAATGATAGATGTTCTTGTGTCATCACACCATATACGTCACCATATAGCTGCACAATATGGAGCGGGTCATCAGTTCGAATCCTGGCTCTGACTGTCCACATGTCGAAGTGTCATTGGGTAAAACACCTAACCTTAAATTGCTCCCAGAAGGGCCTGGCAGTGCCTTGTATGGCAGCAGGCACCTATTAGTGTATGAGTGTGTGCATGAAAGGGTGAATGTGAGGCTTTGTAATGCGCTTTGGGCACCATGAAAGTGTGGAAAAGCACATTGTAATCTGCAGTACATTTACCATTTAGCATTAGGAATCATTCAAAGAAAATCTTGAAACTTTACCCTAAACATTCACCTGCAAATGGAACAATCAACTTCTGAACCACTAATCCTATCAATACAGTAAATAACTGAAGTGAAAAATCTTTTCATGGTCATCATATATGACACTTTTGGATGTTCAGAGGTGAACGTGGAAACACTAGGGGTCTAACGGTGCACTTGCTTGTACCGAACAGTTTTGGTTCAGAGCCATTCTATACAATATGGAGGTGCATCGAACAAATACATGTAGCCTTTGTGAAGAACGCAAACACTCGCCTTAAGTTTCCACACAAACCTTGTGCTACTGCGGAATTCTCAACACCACCACAAAAAAAACCACAAAAAAAACCAAAAAAAAACCCACTTCATTCTGAAGCTGAGATGCCAACTCTGTGGGAGCCTTAAATTTCACTTTTGATTTTCAAGAGTGACCAAGTGCCCCCCCTCCATGTATAACTCATGTAGTTTGACAACATTGTAGATGCTTGATTCACCTTCAATTAATGATCAATACTTAAAAAAAAAAAAAAAAAAAAAGTCACTTTATGTTCAATTTTCTCTGTTCTGATAACAATAACCTTTGAATTTAGTCTGAGCTTTAATGAACATGTATTTAATCAGTGAACTAAATATAGGAAAATAGATGATTTATGCTGAAAAATGCAAAATATAGTGAATAATCTCGTAGTAAATGGTGATAAATCACTTAGAAAAAGGTACAATTAATTAGGAAATCAATGCAAGACATAGTGTAAGCGTTTAAGGGTTCATATATTAACTATACGACAGATACTGGAATACTAAACTCCCTGATCTAAGGAGGTCCGATAAATCTAATATGGGACAGTGAAGGCGACGTCGCTCAGAGACGATCAGCACACCTACACAGTCCAGAGAATAAGTCTATCAGCCAAGTAACTGATAACACTTGTGTGGGTGTTAACCATGGCTGCACAGGGGCTTTAACAGATGAACAGTCATTTCTCTGCTTCAAAGTGAGATGATCGAGGCTTCGCTCTTATCTTACAGTAAAAGTGATAAGATGGAGAACTCTACAATACAGTGTTAAAAATGCAACAGGTCAAAGCGGTCGTGAACCAGTGGTGAGGTAAAAAGAAAAACTGTGAAGCCAAAGACGTGCAGACGGATGAAAAGTGAGGATAATGTTACGTGCATGTGAATAATTGTGTTACTCTGTCACATATTGAATATGATCAAAGACTTCAATCATATCTGGGAAACAAGTGCACATTGTCTGCGTGTCCTACAGATGCAAATAATCTTTGATCTCCCACCAGGTCAAGCAGACCACCCACTCAGGGAACATGCAATGAAAACTTAATCCTGCTGGCTTTGGTGCACCTGTTTGGATCCACTAGTGTGTACGTGCTCCAATCACAGCTCACAGACGACGGCTTTTTTGAGAGACAGGGCACCAGTTCGAAAAACAAAAGAGTTACGGGATGTTTCACAGGACGAGACGCCGATTCCTGTACAAAACGCTGCATGTCATACCGTCTGAGGTAAACTGCCACAGCCCACGAATTCATTTTTCAAACCGATTTCAGGATGATTCATTGTTGACGAACGAGGCCACCCGTGCTCTGCGACGTACAAATGGCTGAGATTGATTCTGCAAAGGAGCTCGACATTTGTTCTAGCAGCCGCAAACTGCATCCGTGTTGTGTTTCTGTTGGCATTTTCTCTAAGGTTATGGTAGTCTGAGACACATGGGGAGCAGGTTCAGGGTAGAGATCAACAAAATTGCCATTTGGGCCATTTGTTTCTAGCCAGAATCATTTCAACGGAACACAAAACAATGGATTAGCAAATAGCCAAAGTTTCATTCATATAAAAACAGCAAAAGTAAGACACAATTTGTAATCATGTCATTATGCAACCTTTGTTTTTGCTCTTCTTTGTCCTGTTCATTGAGTTTTTGGTATAGAGAAATAATACTTATACTGTTGGATTTTCTTCGCATTAGCTTAGCATTGCTAAGTTTGTCTGATTGGTGCGTTTTATGTAATCACCTCCGCCAAGGAGGTTATGTTTTTGCCGGCGTTTGTCTGTTTGTAAGATAACTCAAAAAGTGAGGGACGCATTTTGATGAAATTTTCACAGATTGACAGAAATGGGGTATCCTACAAATGATTAGATTTTGGTGGTGATCCGTACATTCAGCGCCATCTAGTGGATGAAAGTACAAACACTGCCTTGGCGGAGGTCTGCGCTTTCTGAGTGCTTCTCCAGTTATTCATGATATACTCTAGTCTCAGACTGTTATCTTGTTTTACATATTTGCCTATTTAAGTGCTTATTTGGATAGTGTTCTGTTGGCCAACAATTGTTTTCAGCTGACATTCTTCCAGTTATATGCATGCATTGAACATGTGCATTGATACAAGTGTCGCGTAGCATCACCATGGCAACACAGATGGAACTGTGACTGTCTTTTGTAACAGGGAAAACTGGGCTTAAGAGGTTACAATCAGTAAATAAGCACCAATGAGATGTTTTACAAACGTGTGTCGTATGAGAAGAACTTGGCTGTGATGGTGTCAAGCTTCACAATAACACAACAAGTCCTGACCCAAAATAAATTAAGACTGCTCCTCCAGTCTTGATGTTCACCGCAAGACTGATTTACATACATTGTTCATCCAGCAAGAGAAAATATTGCATTAATTTCACTTAATTTTGGAAACACATATAGGAACAGCACAACATTTATAAATACAGATGATTAATTTGATAAAGAGACCACATTTCCTATTAGATCTGGGAGGATTTGTTTTGATGCTCTCCACATTGATTTTACATTTGTTTGTCTGCGACTCCTAAAATGGTTTGGGTTCTGCATCTAAGCTTAATACTTGTGGGGAAACCCTGCTTTTTGCTGACATAATGCACAAGTGAAAATGTGCTGGTACCTGACAGAAGGCACCTCGGCAGACTATAACAAAAAGCTGCATTTTGATTAAAATCTCATACTCCTGCACTGAGCAATATTAAAGATCTTTTTGGCAGCCCTGTCATGCTCGTGGATCCCGACGTGCAGTTCCAATTGAGCAGCTGTCTGCTCTTGAGAGGCAGCTCCAATAATCACATGCAAGTATCTGATGTTACAATGCCATTAGCTTGTATAATAAAATCCGCACACGACGAGCTCGAGAAGGGTTTAATGACACTCTGGTAAGCTAGCCACAGTGGGTATTAGCTTAGCTGGAGCCAGACACTTCCTCAGTAAAAGGAGTTTCTTTCAAGGGTTTATTCTCAGTTGTTTTAGTGATGGATGACTGACTTAAACACACAGCACTGGTGAGCGCTCTGACCTAATGCAATGAAAGCTACAGCACTTATTGATAGATGCTTGAAAGAACACACACTTTGAGCACATAAATCCCCTTTCAATTAAATATGATCAAAATCCCTTCCTATGGAATATTTGACCTGTTTACTTCATTCCTCAAAAGAGACAGTTTAAGAAGTTGGACTCTACATCTTCGTTTCACTAACTCATCAGTCACTTCTATACTTTCATACCTCATCAATGACTGAAAATCTTTGGTGCCTGTTCACAATTAGATCACGACTGATCTCATCTATCACTGCTTGATTGTCTGGTCTTTGTTTTATCCACACTATAAGTCTATACTGTGCACTATTTACTTTATCTTGGATTAGTCTATTTTTTTCTCCTTACTCTGCTTATCTTTCGGCAGCTTCATATTTTTATTTTCACATAGACCAGGTGTTGTGCTGAGCCATTTGTTGTTGGAAAAAAATGTAATAAAATTTAATGAAGCTATTTGGATTTTCTTTTTTTTTTTTAAATCAAAATTACGCACTATGCACAACTGGATAATAGTTACATCCGTCTCGCATTAACATCTTGCAGCTGGATCCTAATATTAGCATGTTCTCTTCATCTTCTGTACAAGGTAAAAAGGTTCTATGCATCGGCCTGGGTATTTAATTAGGTTTTAAAAGATCATCAGGCCTGCTGGAGGCAATCGGTTTACAGCTCTTAGATGAGTTTCAAGGAAAAGTTCAAGAGAGACTTAATGATACACACTTGAGAATAACAAGTGTTTTCTGCCCCAGCTCCTTTCACCTTCACCCTTCACTTAATGATCTCAAACTAAGCTTCTCCAAGATGCTTCAGATGGAACTTTTAATTCACTTGAGGTCAATATGAAAGGTTTTCCTACAACTCAGAATGAAATCTCAAAGTCAAACAGTGCTGTTATTAAGAGTATGTAAATGTATTGATAACATGATGGATCTCAATAGAAAAATTAGGCAAAAACTGCAATAAATATAAAACTATATTTCAAATAAGTGAAAGAAAAGACTAACAATGAAGGATCTTTTGCTTTAGATTCTACTTTATTTACCTGCATGTTCCGATAAATTGCACGAGCCTAATCATGACACATTTATCTGCTGTATCAACCAGGCCTAATACTGCCATTTGATCCCCGAATGCAAAAGACAAAAGGCAACAACTGACACGAAAATGATACAAAAATCTCTCAAATAAATAAATAAATCTTCAATTACACAGAATCTGGTAACTGGAGTGGCTCTTCTATTCATGCCACACTGCTTCCACTTGAAACCAGTGCTAATGATACTCATGCATAGACAGAATGTGGGAAATTGTGCAAGTACAGTAGAAACGGCCTGTAATGATCTCATCTGTCCAAATAAAGCTCGTCACTGTAAGCAGATGTGTTATTGTGACTAAACCTTCAATTTGGCACCTGTCTGCAAGTTTTATTAGTGACAGTAAGGTTTGTTTAGGCTGTCGGAAGTGGTAATTAAAGATTAATATAGATAGATATTTTGGCACCTGTTACATCCCTCATCTATGTTGCTGTGACGGAATAATACATGACTTTATCTCAAAATAGCTATAACCCAGAACACGTAAGCTGCCACATGGAGGGGTCATTTTATAAAGTGCAAAGGACTGACGTTTATGAATGACTGCCTTGTGAGGTAAAGGTAACAAGGCTGATCGACCCACCTTTACAGGAGTGTCCTTGAGTGCAGGTCACAACACCAGTGTTCTCACATAATCTAAAACTACTGCCCCGGCACGTTGACCTCTACACTAAATTCAGTATTTAATGCCTCAATTACATTGAAAGCATTAAGTGTTCAAGGCTGATTTACTTCTCAGCTCTGGTCTTTTTTTCTTCTTACGTCAGACTATTAATATTCTTTTTATAACAAGTAATATCTGATAGCAGTTCTTTCAGATGAAGGCTCAACAGCTTGTTTGACTGTACAAATTTAAAAAAATTAAAAAAAAAAAAAAAACTTGCACTGCATGTCATCTAACTTTGAGCCCATTCAGCTGGGTTTTAATTCATAAAATAAATCACATTTGCTTCACCTACTTGATATTCCAAATCTTTAATAATCCACCGCCCCCTTCGCTGAACACCTCTGTTGCAGCTGTTTCTCAAGTTCCAGCTCAGAAAAGTGATTAATATTGCACCGGATTTTCAGAATTGCATAAATCATGACTACTTCACACCGAGGTTATTAACTCAAATTCGATATGCATCCCAGTTAAGATACTCCGAATATAAAATGCAACACGTTTTTTGCTGTCTGCCCTTTGATTAAAAACACATCTGTGTGACACATAAGGGGGAATGCAGCTGGGTTATTTCCACATGCTAAATTTAGCTGAATACATTGAGTAGTATATACAAGTGCCTTGGAGTAATGTGAGAAGTACCAGATTGCAAATAACACTTGAGAGCTCATATATGACACTCCTTACCAATTCCTACCACTTTTAGCCTTCATTCACATGATGATTGTGTGTGATATTTGACTTCTGAACACTTCAAGCCAAGGTCTGTAATGCTTATTGCACAATGCAAGACCAGGTGTTCTATAGGCTGAAAGGTTTGCATTATTAATCAGCACGCCTTGTTTTTCCTCATGTTAGCCACTTAGCAATTTGTAAGCATTTTGCTCTCTGCTCTGTGCAACCAAACACCACCAACTCCTCGAATCACTTCAACCGGCCAAGAGGAACACCACTCATGATGCGATGTGTTGATCTTTACTTATGCCGTCAAAAACTTTGTACGAGCAATTACTGCACAATGACTGAAGTTGATTAAATAAGTCATACACTCTTTCATTCAACATTCAAGTACTGCTATTTATGTCAGTAGAATAAATGTGAATAAGATATGAGTAATGCAAGCTATGCGTTTTAAGATAAGAGAACAATCCAGCTCATGCAACCTTATTCACACTATAGTGATCCAGCTGAAGACCATATAAAGTTTTAGAGCATCCTTCTCCATATGGTGAGCAGCAACAATGAATCGAGCACAATCAGCACATGAATATTAACTCATAAAGACCCAAGCAACTGGCAGCGCCCAAAAGCATCTACTGATCTAAACGGTTTAATAACTGCGGAACCATTAATCCTATCAATACATAAAAATACAACAGATGTTCCTCTAACATCACACAATATACCTGACTGTTTAGCTGTATTCAAAGCAAAAATGGGATGTAGCACACTTAAATATTCACCAGGCAACTGGAACAATCTACTTCTGAACCACTATTCCTATCAATACATGTAAATAATTGAGGTCAAATTCAGCTTCTCATCTTTTCATCATCATCAGATAGGACTCATTTGGACTTTCAGAGGTTCTGTAGTGAATATAGGAACACTGTGATCTTCTGCAACAATGATTCACCAGCAAAACCAACGTAGTTTGACAAATGACAGTGGTTGTAGATGCTTACTTTACGTTCAGTTAAGGATTAATTTGGCTAAAGTGTCACTTTTTCTTCAGTTTACTCTGTTCTGATATTATAATCATTGAATCTACGCTGAGTTTTTATGAACATGTACATGATCAATGAATTAAAAAAAGGAAAATGCTTGATTGTCTACACGATATGTGACTTAAATACATGAGATTTACACTGAAAAATGCAAAATGTAGAGGGTAACAGAATAATAAATGGTGATCAGCCGCTTGTGAAAGATTGGATTTAGACAACAATCATCACAGAAGTAGCTCTGGGTTTTGAAGGGTTCACTATCTTACCTGTATAACCTGCAATCCAGCCCCACGAAGACACCATAGCCAACAACCATTTGAACATGACTCCTTCAATGTGCCAGAATGTGGAACTGTCCCATATTCTCAGAGGTTGGAGAAGGAGCAGGTATAAGCAGTAGGATGGGATGGCTACACAGTTATTGAAGAACATAAACACAAAACGGAGCACAGACTTGAGCAGAACCCAGCCCAGTTTGCCGGCCCCGTCCAAGAGCTGTGCCATCCTGAAACACACCGTCTGAAACAGAAACACAGCAGCAAAAGAAGAAAGAAAGAAAAAAAAAACATCAGCCAAAAACAAACTGATGTGCACTGAACAACCCAATGACAGTATGCACAGTCTGGAAAAAGGCTGGGACTAGACTCACCGGCTGAGGGTGAGGCTATTTCAAGGAATTTAAACGCAACGACCCTATAGGTGGAGGAGGCTAGTTTGTGATTATTTCTAAGGATGATCTGATTTGGTTTTGTGCTGTTTGTTATTCGTGACTGCCTACTAGCTAGCTGCCTAGCCGGACTAGTAATACATGCATGGATAGGACCATAAAAGGACCAGTCGTACGGGACGTGGTCGAGTACTTCATGACATGCTAGCTAGCGGTGAGCTGAGTTAGCAAAACGGGAACAGATGTTAAGAAACGTGTGAGGTGTGACAACACAACAGTTATCACGGAATTGCGAAATAACACTTGAGGAGGTAGCTAACAGGAACAAGTATCATTTTATCAGAGGATACCAGCCGTTACCTCGGATGGTGGATGTCCGGAGCGCAATATCCGCGTTTACTCTTCCAGAATATAGCCCGACCCTCAAAATGAGTAAAAGTCCCAGTCGCTGATGTTACTCACCCAGTTAATGTCAGTGAAGCATCGAAGGACGGACACCAAAAACGGAGCTAATTGCTGGAGCGAGATAAATTGTGTCACGTGTAGCTAACCTAAATGGTTAAGCTAGCGAATTTGCTAGTGGACATGGTCAGGATCTGTGAAATCTGGGGACGCTGCTGGAAACGTCTGATAACGTTACAACAGTTACAACAAACCGTATGCCATAAAACTGCAGCTGCGCCCATTTAGCTAATGTTATCCAGGGTCTGCTCCGGTAAACGGAATCCCGGCGGATACCGTTAGCTCGCTAGCTAGCTAGCAAGCAAGCAAGTCCACTTGAGCGTCGCTGGCTCCATCTCAGTCAGAGACACCGGGATAAATCCTCCAATGCATCATCATCATCGTCGTCGTTGTCGTCAAGTTAGCGAGCTACAGAGCTGGAATAAGCTAGTGAAACAGTCCGAGGCAGAGCTAGGATCACCGCTGATGCTTAGACAAACGCCCCTGTACGTATAGAGGACATATGCGCCTTACATGTGAAAAACACAGATTTTCGTGTCTGATCTGCAGGAGCCGTTATCTGTCCAGACCCGACTCACACACAGTCACACATCAACACACCAACAACACAAACCAGCCCCTGTGGCCTTCAAAATAAAACCCACAGCACTAATAGAAGCAAGTAAACACAACCTGGATATGTTCTATTACTTAAACTTTGACTGTCATCTCCTTGTTATACTAATTATCATAAACTTTATTTATAGAACATTCATCACAGTGATTCATAGGGGAAAACGGCCAAATGCAGAATTTAAAAGAATTAAAGTAGTACATGAAGCACTAAAATAAACATGCAGCTCAGATAAAACCAGATAACAGGAAAACAAACTACTGGAAAATTTAATGTTACTTGAATGAATGACTGTTTTATTTATTTATTTTTTATTCAGATGTATAAAAAGCCTGAAGCAACTTATCAACAGAAAATAAAGAAATAACTTTTAGTATTATTTATACATCAGAAAAGGAGTGGGAAGAAGCAAAAAATTATTTAATCCCACCCCTTACTTTTATGTTTGTGAATGAGACTTTAAAACTGTTACTTAAGAGGTCTTTAATCGTAGAAATTTATACATTTACAAACTTTCTTTTTTCCAGTTGTCAATCACAATTTAGTATGATAGTCTTCTATCAGTACAGTAATGAGTATTCCTTTTTTTTTTTTTTAGGATTATCTGTAATTGATTGAATGAATGAATGTTCATCACACACGCACAGACCTTGATTTTATGATAAATAAATGTCACATTACATTAAGTTTGATCATTTCTACTACTTGTATGTAAAGGAAAAAAAATAAAATGGTTATTTTGTGATTGCATGTTGTTACTGAGTAGACCTACTGAACTTTACATAACACAAACATACATTAATCCATACTATGCGTGTTTCATCTAATATGTGTGATCTACTTGACACCATGCGGAAGCCACTTATGTAGAAATCTGCAGTAAAAACCCAGACTTACCTTTGTTTAGTGTCTCATTATCCATCCATTCCCTGACAGACAGGATGGAATTTTACTTTGAAAATGAAGTGCGGATGTATAATATTCATTCCTCTCACTTAACGCTATTTTTCATTAAACCTACCTGACGCCAGTTTCCAGCATCAAGTGCGCAGACTCTGATGCCAAATCCTGATGCTTTCATTTAATGCAAAGAAAGAAAGAAAGAAAGAAAGAAAGAAAAAGATACAATTATGACTAAATCCTTGTTTTGAATCATTTGATTGATTCCATGGTTAGTCTCAGATTCTGCCACTGTTCACTGTTGGCGCGTGAGTGCAATATTAAACATGGATCATCAGATATTAATCAAATTATATTAAACTGTCAAAATGAGTCATAGCTGGGGAATTTTGTTTCTACTCTGTTAAGCTCCTAAAAGTGTCCTGAGGTGTAATTTCGCACACAAACTGAATCAAACTGTGTAATATTTGACCGTTTGCATTAGATTCAGATGTCAGATAATTTTGTGATCTTTTGTGTTGTTGTAATTGACTATAGGCTGCCCCCTGCCGGGTTTTTACGGTACTGCACGTCAAAAGAACACAGCAAATCCAAGGACATGCAAATGCAGAAGCATTTTGCATTACCTGATGACCTACACTTCACAATCAGGTTATAAATAGATATTTTAAAAGGATGGAATGCAGCGTTAAAATCAGTTCTATGGTCTTTTTAATCATTACAAAAAACATTTACATACAGACATTTTCAATTTCAAGATCTAACAGGTCAGAGCTGCGGTTGTTTTGACACTCGAGCATCAAGGGCATGTGTTCTAGAAGCGGGTGTATGGGCCCCTCTGCGGCGGAGGCTGAGACCCCCCCTGCTGCAGCTGGTGGCGGAGCTGCTGGGAGTACGGATCCTCCAGGGATTTCACTGACACTGTCGTCTTGGGTCCGGTTTTCCACTCGGTGCCGCTCTCATCCACCACCGAGGCCTCCACTGTTACGGTGTGTGTGCCCAGAATGGAGAAATTCAGCAAAAACTGAGTGCTGAAGTAGTCGTTGTGAGGTTCGACGCGCTGCTCGATCTCATTCGTTTTGGCATCTAGCGCGATCTGGAATGGAAAAACACATGTATGACGGCAAAAACATGAGTTAATATTGTCGCGTGGGCACCAACGAAGCCACAAATGAGCAGAAAAATCAAAGTTAGTGTGAACATCAGATATTAACCCTTTCAGGATGAATTATAAGACACAGAAAGAATGTATTTGTCATTCCAGACATACATCAAAAGTGAAATTTCAACGCAACTGTCTCAGCAAAATAAAACAGGCACTACATGTATAGGATAGAATAAATATGAATATAAAAACTATGTGTAACTATTGGTTAGAAAACTGAATGTGATTATTTCTCCTCAAAACAGACTTGAATAAGTAAGATACATGTATTACAACTAACTGTTTGTAGCTTAAACTCAACTTTAAATCATAAATAACATTGTGTCTAAAAGCCTCACACCATGAAGAATAGATTAGATTAAATTTTATTAATCCCACAATAGGGAAATGCACTGGTCAAGGCAACAGCAAGGTAACAAAACAGACAAACAAGACAAAAATAACAATAACAATAATAATAATGATGATAATAATAATAATAGCTGTAGTAAGTAATAAAGTCTACAGGCTATATACAGATTTACATACAAAGTAGAATTGCAATATGTCAGACAGTACAGATGGGAGGTGAGCTAAAACCCAACATTTAATTGATTTATGAGCATTTTATGTCAAATGTAATAGTAGTGGATATATATTAATAATTATCTGACAATCCATGTAGTCATTTTGGTTGTGCAGTACTATGTCTAGACCAAAAATAACCAATTAGAAGTAGTTATTGCAAATATTATGGTTTTAAGTGACGTTTGAGTGACACTGTACATGAAAGGGTTAATGTTTTTTGGATGCCAGAATTATACAAATGTAAATATAAGGCAGGTCTACCTTAAAGTCAGGTCCTGTCTTGCTCTGTAGAACTGAAGTGACATTGAGACAGACGGACTGGATCTTCCTGAAGAGGCCTGGGGTGGAGCCGTGCTGCACCACCCCCTCCACCTTCAGAGTCAGCTGCTGGCTGTTCTGCACTGGGATTGGCTCACTGGGAGTCCGTGGCGATGGAGAGAGAGCGAGCTGCAAAGTTAAAAAAAACCAACAAAAAAAAACACATCAGGAGCAGCATAAAGAGTTTAATTAAGTCACTAATATCAGAATCAGAATGAGCTCTATTGGCAAAGAATGCAAGCACATGCAAGGAATGGTAGGTGCTGTCCTGAGTAAATTATAAATACAAGATAAAAATAACAAGTGGTTCCAGGCACAATAAACCCCGCCCCTCACATGTATCGTAGCTTATTTAGGCTGATGACGTCATGTCCATGTGTATGCTGATGTCAGCATATCAATTGCCTCTATATATGTGCCAAGTTTTAAGTAAATTTAAAAAAAAAAAAAGATGTTTTTATAGACATGTGAAATTCTGTCCATTATAAGTAAATGGGAGAAGTAAATCTTTTTTAAAAATTCATCAAAAATTTGAATTTTGACCTACTTTTCCCAAAATTTAATCATATCTATTCTGTGTCACTGGCAATCTATAAACCCAGTTTTTGTATGAATTTGACCAATAGTTTTGCTGCTATAGACATGTGAATTTCCACGAATTATAAGTAAATGGGGATAAAAAAATGTTGTTAAAAAGAATTAAAGAAAAAATTTGAACTTTGACTTATTTTTTTCCAAAATCAAATCATATCTATTCTGGGTCACTGGCAATCTATAAACCACATTTGGCATGAATTTAACCAATAGTTTTGCTGCTAGACTGTTAAGAAACAAGCAAACTGAACCAAAACCAATAACCCTTGCCTCCGCTTCAGGGTGTGGGGTAATAAAAATTGCAAGAAAAAACAAAAAAACTCTTCATACATAAGGGCACACTATCAACTTTTGTGCAGTTTAGTGCACAATTATATTATTATTTCCTTTTTGTGGAGTTTATTAGGCTATACAGTAGTGGAAAAAGTTTTCAGACACCCTTAATATTTTACATGATCTCAAATATCATCCTGATGTAAGTGCGGAAAAATCATTTTTGTGTTTCAAAAGGTGTGGCAGCATCAGGCAGACATAAACAAATGCAAACCTTAAAAAGACTAAACTCTTGACATTTTCAACATGTATGGAGGGGTTTCATTATCTTGCTGAAACATCCAGCATGTGCAGTACAGAGCATGTGGGTGTGGAGAATGGAACAATACTTGGCAGAGTTCAATGACTTAATAGTGATTCTTAATGTAATAGATCACAAACGCATGAGGTGTTCAAAAACTTTTTTCTACCATTGCATGTGCACATTTCCATCCACTATTGTGTGAATATTAGTGGAGTTTGCTCCAGAACTGTACGTTTCTATACAGCAGCTACAGTCGCTATAAAGGACTTGCAAATCATCGTGAACGGACACAGACTAACTGCTGGAATGTACAGTTACCTTAATGCTGGTAGACTGGAGTTTTTGGAAGAAATACCTCTGGAAAGACAGTGGGACCTTGAGCAGAGCTATGACAGCATCACAGAGACAACCTGTGTGCTTCAGAAGGACAAAGACAGACAGTTACGACTTGATGTAAAAATGCACGTAATGGACATAACTGATGTCAGCTGTCGGAAGTAAAATGCGTCTTCATGTTTGTTTTATAGCTTTGTTTCTTTTTTAGCAGGACTGACACATAGAGGGTTAGTCTATATTTATGTTGCCATGTTTTGCTTTAATTATTCCACTATAATATTTTTATTTAAAATAGAATAAAACAGAATAAGAGTTTATTGTCACTGTTACAGAAACAATGAAAATCAGTGTATCAGCTCCGTTTCTCTTTGGCATAATATACTTAAAGCACAAAAAAAACGATTGTATAAAAATATCACACAAACTGCAACAAAATAATTACATATATTGACTTAAATTTCCCCCCAAATAAAAAAAAACACATCTGTACTTTAAAATGGATGAAACAGACTCAGTAACATTACAGGCTCACTTAGCCTCAGTATTTTCCCTTTTATTCCAAATACTCATGACACCAATCGAGCATCTGCTCCAACTTTAAGACACTCAAGTCACACAGTTCAAAGTGTCAAAGCATCAAACATACCAAATATGAAACAGGAGGGTGTTTCTTGGTCAGACCCTCCACTTCCTCCAGCACTCGGTTGAAAACTGACATCATGCGCCGCTCATATTCACTCTCAGTTTGGACTGAATCGGGGGTCCCATACTCTTGAAAACTGTAATAGACATTAGAGATATGGTAAGTTCCACCTTTACATCTGTCGGCTGAATGCCTTTATAGTATGTGCATAATAAAGCACTGAAGCCGAGGCAACAGCGGAATAAATCAGATACATAAGGTTTGTTTTCGAAATGTTAAGGCTAAATAAAAAGCTCCTTCCATACAGCGCCATGTGGCTCATCTCAGCATGAATACATTCCTGGAAGAACTTTATTTAACATGTGCATACTGATGAGGTTGACTCATCGACAGCTACATTTTTCTCAAAAGTCAGAGCAGTGAAAAGCCTGCAACTCCTGAAGTTAATGGATGCAGAATTCGCTTTAGTTCACTACAGTTTTGCTTAAGTGAATAAATAAACGGAGTAAATGAATGATGTAAAGTGTTAAAGTGTCTCGTCTTATATCCAACAAAGGGTAAGAGGTACTTCTGCACAACACTTTATGGTTACTGACCAAGAAAATTTGATAAGAATTAACATAAAACCTAAAAAAAAGGATAAGAAAAAACAAATAAACAAGTGGTGCCAGGCACAACAAGCCCCGCCCCTTGCACATATTGTAGCTTATTTTGGCATCGATCCAGCTGATGTCATCATGTCAGCATGTAGTCATGTCAACATATCAAATGCCTCCATATATGCGATAATTTTGAAGTAAATTGAAACTATATTTGTGTTTTTATGGATCTGAAATTTCGCCCATTATAAGAAAATGGGAAAAAAAATAAGATTTTAAAAATTAATAAAAAATGTGAACTTTGACCTGCTGTTCCCAAAATATAATCAGATCTATTCTGGGCCAGTGGCAATCTATAAAGTCAATTTGGTATGAATTCAACCAGTAGTTTCACTGCTAAACAAATAAACAAACCGAACCAAAAACCTCCCCTTTGGGGGGCGGGGTAATAATTTGACATGCAGTTGGAGGACGGCACAAATGTAAATATAACTATAAAGCTGAGTGTTCTGAAACCATTTAACAACAGGTGCTGCAGTTCAGAGCGCACACAGATTAATTATCTGTCTAAATGTAATATATGGTTCTGTAATTCACGTCGGGGCTTCATATAACAAGAAACAAAGGCTTAAAAATGGATAAAACAGGTAAAATAAATACTGTTTTAAGTGTAAGCTAACATGGATAATACCTTAGTGAGCCAAATGTATGAATTACACAATTAAAATAACAGGATAATGATCATTTGTAGAGTAAATATGTAGGTTATTTAAGATGGAATTGCGAGTACGTGGTAGCAGTGTTTCATGCCACAGTGATCCGTCTTCCGTGATGACATTTCCACTCACCTGGCTGCCTGTGGATCCAGTATCAAAGCCTCGATCACATGGGAGACCAGCAAACAGCTCTGTTGTTGTCTAGACAGGCAGTTAAAGAGGAACACGTTCCGGGAGAGAAAGCCAGCGTAGGCAGAAATTTAATAATTTAAAAAATGGTGCGATGGGAGTGATGTTCAAGGATACAGTTCCACGTTGCGCAGAGTGGCATAGTCAGCATCAAATGACGACTGATGTAAATCAGCGTAGCGAGCAGCAAGGCTTCTAAACTCGTCCATGCACACCTTCATCTAAAATACAGTGACAGATGGGGTTTTAGTATGTTTGAGGCATGATTCATATTCTTGAAAATGTAAACTGCAAATCTGCCACAGATTTCAGTCATTAAAGTCACGTAAACTGGACAGTGAAACAGTTGTCTGCACAGGTCTATTTTTAGAAACCCATCATTCTATTTCCTCATATCCTCTTGAGACCCAGCAATGCTTTTTTGTCCTCTGTAGGGGACAAGAGTTTTATAGCTTTACTTAAGGAAATAAAAATGCTGTCCACTGCAAAGAACATGTCATAAAAAAAAAAGTATCTGAAATTCTTAGACACACATCAGCACCACAGCCATGTTGGAGAAAAGATGGCGATATGAATGTAGATCACTGTCATGTATCTTGGTGTTGTCCTAAAAATCATACTTTTTTAAGAGAATGTTCATCAGGTAATTACCAAAATTCTAGGCTATAATATTCCCAAGTCAAGTATGCTATTGTATCTGGGCAATATGTCAAGCAAAGTTGAATTACAAGAGGACAGATATTTACTGAAATTCTGTTAGCAGTCTGCAAGAAAACAATCACAAGAAAACAGTACAAAGCAGATCCGCCAACACAGCATGACTGGCAAAAAACTGCGAGTGAGATATATGTAATGAAACTGTTGACCCATAAGATAAGGACTCAAGAACAACAATGTGGAGAAAAGTGGGAGAAATGGTCTGTTTATACAACGACAGGATAAGAACGATCCAATTGATAACAACACAGGAACAAACTGTAGGGACAGGGCAATCCACTTTTGCTTTTGAGATTTGTATTCATTTATTTTTTGTCTTCCTTCTGTATGTCCATATCTGCTACATGTTCTTAACCCTACAACACCAAATGTATCATATTTTATATATGAGTTTTGAAGCCCTCTACATGAGCAGTGTGATTTTTTTTCTTGAAAAACCTGATGAATACAATTAGATACATGCAATACATGAATAATTCACCGGGGGGAGGAATTCGTTCACTAGAAGCCTTTCCAGTGACACTACAAGACTGTCACTAATGAGGAAGGAAGCAGAACTTTGCCAGTTTTGAAAAGGAATTACCAATTTGTTAGATATGTTTGCGTTTTATTTTGTTTTTGTTTGTTCAAAAATCATATTTAAGCATCGAGGCCTGATGTATCAAATATGATACAAAATTTAAACTCATATATGGAAATTGATATTTGGAAAGAAAAAAAAAATTGGGGGGTTGTTCCGAAGGACCAATAAAGGCTCCAGTTTCAAAGAACTAGAATTTGTCAATGATTTAATGGTTCAGGCTTTACAGGGTTAAAATGAAACAAGAAAAAGAAAGTGTTCAAAAAAACTGTTGTATCACATTGTTTCCAATCAACACAATCATTTAATGTAAAAAAAAAAATCTCAAACTTCTACTTTCCTTGGTCTCAGGAGGATGTTATTTTAAAGCAACGGCACACAGTGAAGTGATTTAAGATGAAGTATGAACAAAGTGCTGACTATAAATCCAGTGTGGTGTCTTACCTGCATGGAGATGCGGCCGCAGCGCTGCAGCTCATTTCCTGAGGTGAGAGCGATGGTGGTGGCGATGGCGGGAGGAGGGCTGGTTTTCAAGCTGTTGCATGTACAAATGAGCTGTGACAGGGCTTGCAGGGTGTCGATCCGCAGTTTAATGAACTCACACTGGAAGGTGAGTGGGCTCAAGGGAGTGCTGGCAGCCTAAAGGGATGCATTAATCAGATCAGCACGCATAGACACTTGAATGATAGAGTTGCATGTCTCTTTGAGTTGATCTAACAAGATACAGTTAGGCATTAGGTGAGTTAATCCATTAACAATCTGGGATGCTGTGAAATCAAATCCAAGACACTCTAGGTTTAGTCTGAGCAGCTTCGAGCGGCTGTCATTGCTGAAAGAGGACTGCATTAATGTTTTTTGACAAGCAGATGCCGGGCAGTTCACTGACTGTGAGGGAAGCGATGCCCTTTTGGTAGGAGCGCAGGGCCTCGGCGATGGCGCTCATGGCTCCGCTGTAGTCTCCGTCCTGCACGTGACTCAGGCACTGTTCTGCCTGGGAGAACTCCTTCAGGCTGTTCAGCCAGAAGTAGAAGTGCTCTGACGCCACACGGGTCCGCAGACTCTGGTACAGCTCACTGGAGAACTCATGGCAGCCCTGAAGATTAATTATAGGAGAGTCAGCTGGTTTCAGGTGCTGGATTTGACAGTGCTATTACTGTACGCAGCGAAATAACAAAAAAAGACAGCTACAGAATCATAAAAGCATGATCTGAAAATACGATCGAAGTTCTACAAAGGATTATCAACAAAGACAATGCAGGATGTTGTTTGACAATCTAGTTAAAATGAAAAAAAAAATAAAGACAAATTACTGTATGATGTGTCTTTTAGCACAAATATTGTTCTGTTTAAGATGTTGACAAAGTTATTGGGACACTGTGAAATTACTAGTAATATTTATTTTGATATGACTGTATTTTTAACATGTATTGCTGAATTATCTTGAGATCTACGATGAGAAAAAAGGAGACGCCATGTCATTTCTGAAACTGGAGAAAATCAGATACACTCTGAGAGGTTCTATACAAACTTTTGAGTTTGGAATCCTTTCCTGTCATACTATGAGAGCATTCAAGGCCCATTAGAAGTAGAGTAGAGGCCCCCTCCCCCCTTATTTATTTTTATTTTAATTGATGTATTTATTGTTATTTTCTTTTTTCTATGCGAGTGTCTGTATTATCCTGCATTTGTTTTGTACCTTATTCTACTTGTAATGTTTGATTACTTATATATCCCTCTGATTTTTTTGTTTGTTTGTTTTTTTGGGGTTTTTTTTTGCAGGGGGTGCCTCCCAGGTTTTCCTGAGATCATCACAGGTTTTCCATGGACCAGCGCTGGACCGGCTGCTGTGGTCCTGCCCCTC
>JAQQZY010000017.1:28281975-28309305 GCA_030068375.1 Ostorhinchus rueppellii | reverse complement strand
ATCAGGTGTGCTGGAAGAGGGAAACATCTAAAACATGCAGGATAGCGGACCTCGAGGACCAGGGTTGGGAACCCCTGATATAAGGCTTGTAATATGTTTGTTTATTTTGAAATATTAAGAGCGTATTTTCGTAAAACTATATAGTTTAATGAAATGAGTAAGGATTCGCTGAGTTTTGTTGTTTTTTTTTTTTTTTTTTTTGAGTAAGAATACTACAGTTTTATTCTGGCAATACTCTGACAATTTTTCAAATTTTTTTATTTTTTTATAACATTTATCATTCTTGCCATACCGGTAATGGTCTGTGTATCTATGTAATTCATGCTGCCTTCACGGACTTGTGGAACAAAGAGGCGTTTAGAGCCTACCCCGTGACGGAAGTGACTGGTTCAGCCAATGGCAGAGCAGGACTCATCTTACCGCGGGGGATTCAGTCCGGCGTTTGGCGTTTCCGTAAGCGGGAAAAAGACACACCGAGCTAAGGTTGTGATCTGACCGATTTCCCCCCAATTTGTTCACGAAATTAAGTCAGATCGTGTATTAGTGAAACTTAGCGATGCTTTTCCGCTCAGTCGTTAACGGACAACTTGGCAGACGGAGGCAGAATGGTGAGACAAGCTATGCATTTATCAGTAATATTTGGGTGTTTTCTGGGTCACCGGGGTGGCATTGTGCTACTTTAGCCAGTTTTTAACGTTAAAGGTATTTAGCATTGAAAATGACACTCAAATCCTTTACTTTAACAACAGCACTAATACTAAAATATAATGTAATGTATCTAACGCTTATCAGCAAAATGTACACCAAAGACATAAAACGGAAGTAAAATGGTCCTTGTGAGTGCTTTACTGCAGCTACTATATGGTATTTTTACCTTAAAAGACCCATAACTGATTCATCACCAGTTAAATTCTCGAGTTTAATAAAAAAAAAAACCACTCATTTAATGGTGATATAATTTATCCCTAACATGTTTGATGCTACATATGATATAAACAAAATCAGCCCATGAACCCTTAATACTGCCAATAAAACCTCATCAATAATTTACACAACTTAAAGCTTCTAATTTTGGTGGTAGGAACTTCACTCTTCCATTGAATATGCTAGGAATGACTACTGGTGATTAATATTATAAATACAATATTGAGTAACAGCTTTTATTGAATAATTTTCTTTTAAACTGTTGAACAGAATTTGTTATCCTGATTGCTGCTGTGATAAGACATTTTTCTTACATGCTAAATAAATAATGTGGAAAATGATGGTAGTGTCTCTAAATGTGTAGGATCTAATCATGTATTATTGTCCATGTCCAGCCCTCCCTGTAAACTCCTTGCTCAGGTATCCCCTGAGCTGCCTGCTACCAGGCTTCCAGTGCGTCCGACATGATGAATACATCTCCTATGGGAACCTGGGAGACGCGGTGCCCCCGTTTGGATTAGCCTTCTCCTCTGGTAATCCGTCTATTACAGGCTGTTTTTCTCATCAGACGATGGACAACAGAGCTCTGGACTGTTTTCATGTATTAATCTGATTAATACGTCCGTGTTCTCCCTTGTGTCTTCAGCCACGAACCTGCAGAACGTCCTCGCTGTTGCTAATGAAGAAGGCATTGTTAGAATCTACAACACAGAGAGCCGTGAAAATGTACTACTTAAAGGTATGCATGTCTAGATTGTTTTCTTCTCTCATCATTAAACATCACAAAGGAGTATCAGTGGGTGATAGTGTCTGAACTTCTGCAGAATGGCTGGCTCATGAGAATGCTGTGTTTGACATCGCCTGGGTTCCGGGAGAGCCTCAGTTGGTATGTACAGTCCATCTTTATTTTATGTTCTTTTATTTTTTTTACATTTGTCTAGTTTGCTGCCTTTCTGTGACACTAACTTTCAGTGTAATTAAAACATTTATGGTAGAATTATGCAATTGTATCTTAATTGTACATGTATGACAACTGCAAGCCATAGTTTTGTTGCTTTGCATTTTTTTCCCCCCATTGGTCTGAATGTAAGAAAACATTCAAATATGGGAAAATGTTGGATTGTTTATGAACAACACTAAAATTCATGCATTTTCTCACATTTTACACATAGTCCTAAATTCTGTTAAGTAGTCTATATATGAAACTAGACTTCCTTAGACCCAATAATAAAGGTTAAATTTAGACACACATCCCCCCAGGATGTACCTAATGATGACCTCAGATCAATACCAAAAAATTATACTCTTGTTATGAGCCATCCCAAAATTAATGAATTGTTCATAAAATATTGGGACATAAAAAGCTACCTAGTTGTCCGTGCATTTTATCTTGAAAACATCCCTTGAAGCTGTCTTTTATACTGCTATGAATAAAGACGCTGTTAAATTTGGGGATCCTAGTGTTTTTTCTAATCCAGACATGCAGGTTTTTCATGGATTGGCAGTCCATTCCAGGTTTAGTGTGTAACCCATCGTGTCCACTGTTACATGCGGAACCTGTCCATTTAAATGCATATAAATCGCAAATTATTTTGCAACAGTGGTCATTTTTGTGAAACACTATCTTAGAGATGGTAGTGCATAATTTTCGTGTCCTTTTTACCGTGTTACATGTGGATCTTTGTATGCGCCTGTCAGATAAAAATGTTTTATCTGAAAAAATAGTTTATTTTATCTCTGTAAATATTAATTTTTTAAATAGACCCAAACTTGCTTCATACCATTAGTCTAAATCTTGTGTGAATTTTCAGCCGCTATGTCCTGCTTTTCGGTACCAGTTTCATAGAAGCACTCGTATACATGTTGCTTCATGCTCAAATATCCCGTCCCTCAAACTGCATGTAAAATACACTCATCAGTTTTTCTCATGAAATAAAGACAGGAAAATAAACCAAACTGTCATACTTAATGTGTGAAGATTTTATTATTTTGTCCTGACAAGTATATTTCAGCTTTTATTTTGCTTATACTGACTTATATTTCCTTCTGATGTTCATGTAATTGCATAGAAAATAGTGGTTTATGATTGTTTTAGATGAAAGCCTATACCATCCTGTGTGGTTGTTTTCAGGTGACTGCTGCTGGTGACCAAATGGCTCGGCTTTGGGATGTGAAGTCAGGGGAGCTGTTGGGCAGCTTCAAGGGTCACCTCTGCAGCCTCAAGTCTGTTGCATTCACCCCAGAAGAGAAAGGTATCCAAGAATATTTACTGATCAGAAATATTAGAGGAAATTTATGTTGTTTCTAAGTTTCAGCTGATTGATGGGTTTTAAAACATAGCTGCCACTGATTTTTTTTTTTTATTATTTTTTATTAAAGCAGCTATGTCATTAGGAGGGAATGTAAACATTTTGAGAAATTAATAATTAAGTCAATGTCTGCAACTGTAAACCAGGTGACATTTCCATTTAAATGTGATATCTATCATGCTAATGTGGCTTTTTTTTTTTTTTTTTTTTTTATGCTTCTGTTTCAATAGCTGTTTTCTGTACTGGAGCCAGAGATGGAAATATCATGGTCTGGGACACCAGGTGCAGCAAAAAAGGTATTGATTTAATTTTAATATTGAGCAGGACACACAACCTTCATAAACTGATCCAATCATAATGAGGTTTTTGGACCATATATGGACAGTATGAGCTTATTCTGTTTTGTGTACTGCATCAGTGTTTAATGGAGTGTACTTCTGTCAGACGGTTTCTACAAACAGGTGAAACAGATCAGTGGAGCCCACAACAAAGCAGAGACAACTCTTCCATCGAAGACAAAGAAAAGGCGAAACGGCGCACGTGGCATGGCTCCCAGTGTGGTGTGTTCCTTCACTCTTTAGATATTTGAAACATGTGGTCCCAGACACCACTCTTCCTCATATGTATTGTAGCTTATTTTGGTTTCGATCCAGCTGATGTCATCATATCAATTGCCTCTATATGAATATGTGCCAAATCTGAAGTAAACTGAAACAAAATTCATGTTTTTATAGATGTGAAATTTCGCCCATTGTAAGTAAATGGAAGCAGAAAAAAGAAATTAAAAATTCTTAAATTTTGAATTTTGACCTACTTTTCTCAAAATATAATCTCATCTATTCAGGGTCACTAACAATCCATAAACCCAATTATGAATTGAACCAATAGTTTTGCAGTTATATTTATAAATATAACTGGGGGAATAGGATTTTTAAAATTATATATATTTTTTTGTCATTAAATTTTTTAAAATTAATTTTCCATACAATTAGACATACAAACAGTAATAAAAACACAAACAGACAGCTACACAGAACCCTCACAGCATCCCTGCATTACAAAATAAGACAAAATAAAACAAGTTAAATACAATACAATGCCCTACATCCTGTCTAGGAGTTTATATCAATACTGTATTCCAAATCCATCCATGTTTGTCTGCTTTTACTTGGGACCTGCTGCACCCTTCCAATCATAAGTTCAAAGGCAGCCGTCTCTGACATAAGCTGAAGCCAGTCTTTAATTTCTGGTCTATGTGGGCTCTTCCACTTTTGCAGAATAATTCTGGCAGCTACAATAAAACCTGTTATCATTCAAAAGTATAATAAAAAAAAAAATTAACTTTGGCCTACAGTTCCCAGAATGTAATCAGATCTATTCTGGGCCAGTAGTATCTATAAACCAAATTTGGTATGAATTTAACCGACAGTTTTCCTTCTAGAATGTTAACAAACAAACTGAACCTAAACCAATACCCTTTGGCGGGGTAATTCATGAATTCATCAGGTGTAGAAACGGTCTGATCCTCAGTGTTCTTGTCTTTTGTGCAGGATACGCAGCAGAGCGTCACTGTGGTCGCATTTCGGGATCAGCACACCCTCATCTCTTCTGGGGCCGTCGACGGGTAAGAAACATCCGAGACCAGAAGCATCTAGTGACTGTCGGACCATACCTGCATGTTTGTTCATTTCTTCCATGTATTTCCCTGAACCAGAGTAATCAAAATGTGGGATCTGAGGAAGAACTACACCGCGCTCCGCCAGGATCCTGTTGCTCTGCAGACGTTTCCATATCCAGGCTCCTGCATGCGTAAATGCCTTGGTCAGTTCGGCTCTAATGCGTGGTCACCAGGCTGATATGCAAACAGAACAACATTTCCTGAACATTTCGCTTGTGTTGCAGGTTATTCTGGACTCGTCCTGGATTCCACAAGATCGAATGTCATGTGTAACTGCACTGATGATAATATCTACATGTTCAACGTCAGCGGAATAAAAACTTCCCCAGGTAAATATGTTGTTTGTTATGAATGTGCTTCATTTCCTTTGCATTTCACTAGATGGGGCTGCAAACTCTTTGTACAGATGTATTTTGCTGTTGGTATCAGGGGGAACTGATGGTGAAGTAGCAGGAGTTTGAACAAACTAATGATGAAATGCAGGGACTTTATATGTCTATGCATGTTTTTTTTGTTTGTTTGTTTGTTTTTAACCCATAAAGACCCAGTGCTACTATTGTGCCAGTTCCCAATGAATTTTTACCTTTATTTTACCCTTTCTTAAATAATTTATCACCATTTGTTGCAATATTTTTTTACAACTTTATTTAACATTTTTCTATATAAACAACAGTGACATTATTAAAGCATTTCTTACAAAAGTTGGGAACCCCCCCCATCCAGGTGGCATCCCTACAAATACATCCACATAAACGCACATATCAAATGGACAAACAAAACACCAAAAAAAGACTCAAACCAATCTGCGTTGATCATTCTGGTCATACCACTAACGTTTTGGCAGTCAAAGAGAAAAAGATAAAGAAAGAACAATAAATACATTAAGCATAAACAAGGACTCAGGCAAAAGGCAGGCTCTTGATAGGAGTTATGAACTGTGACCAGGTTCTGTCAGATTTATCCTCTAACCCATGTATTGTATACCGTACCTAATTTTTATTTTCCAGGTCCAATCCCAACATCACCTCTCTAATCCAATGAACATAACCATTTATTTTAATATTATGCTCTGTATTTTGTGCTTTATTTTATTTTTTTTGTGATCATGTATTTTTCTTATAGTTGATTGTCTGATTGTGTAGCGCGCAGGTGTCAAACATGCGGCCTGGGAACCAAATCCGAGCCCTGTAATGTACAAAATGACACTGAATATATGAACAATCAAAGATGTTAAAGTCATTTCGATCTAAAGCGGGTCAGAACCAGTAAAATACTATCATCATAAATTATAAATCATGAAAACTGCAAATTTTTCTCCTTGTTTTGGTGTTTAAAAAAAAAAAAAAAAAAATTACACAAATGTTTACATATATGGACTAGCCTTTTTACAAAAAATGAGAACAAACTTCAATATTTGAATAGAAGTATGTGGAATTTTAATAATATTCTCTATATATGTTATTAAAAGTTGTGTTTTTGTTGATCCACTGTGATCTGTAAGTTGTAATGAACATGAATAAATGATAAACTGAGGCTAAATATTGGTAAAATTACACTTATTTTTCTTCTAAATTTTTTGTTTAATATTTTTCTTCATGTTATGTTCAAATACGGTTCGTAGATGGATACATTGCCATTACACTCAAAAACATAGAGAAAACTTTGGAATTCACATTATTTATATTATACTGGTCTGGCCCACTTTATACCGTATTAGGCTGGATGTGGCCCCTGAGCTAACATGAGGTTGACACCCCTGATGTAGAGGTTCGTAAAGTTGAAGAAAGTGACTTTTTCAACAAAATCTCTCATTTACTGAATATGAACCCAGTGTCTCCATTCGCTGTCATTGATCCAACTCCATGGGTTTTACTGGCGAATCAGTGTTGTAGAAGATGACGGTGTCTCTACATTCACTATGGAGCCTCTGAACGTCCAAATGGGTCATATCTGATGACCATGAAAAGATGACAAACGTTTTACACCAAATATTTACATGTATTGATAGGCTTAGTGGATCAACAGTTAAGATTAGTAGATGGTTTGTGTCACCGGTGGGTTTTTGGGTCTTTATGGGTTAAATCAATTTTAAACACAAACAGCAGAAAAACATGCCTCAAACCATCAAGTCCTTCTGTTTTTTTGCTTTTATTAAATTGTATTGTGTTTCTAGTGTTTTGTACAGCACTGTGGTTGTTTTAAAGTGCTTTATAAATAAAATTGGATTGGAAACCAGAAGAGACTCCACAATTTAGAAAAATGAACAAAACAAAACATGCAAATAACACTGAAAATCAGACATACCTAATCATTCTATAAACAAGCTAAGTAGGTATATGATAAATAATATAAAAATACAGTAGTTCATGCATGTGAGGTGACAAAATTTCTGGAAATAAGAAAGTCTGTCTCTATAGGAACCGATGCAAAGGTGTCAATGCACATCCCTTTTAAATCGGAGCTGTCTCTTTCTTTTTCTTCCCAGTGGCTGTTTTCAGTGGCCACAAGAACTCCTCCTTCTATATAAAATCCTCCATTAGCCCTGATGATCAGTTCTTGGCCAGTGGTTCAAGTGACAGCCACGCATACATCTGGAAGGTCTGTTCTTTCAGTTTTATTTCACCGTAATAATATAACAGAACCTTGATTTGTGTTCCCAGCATGCAATAACAATATTTTTTCGATATTGCATTTTAGATATCGGATCCCAAGTGTCCTCCTATGATGCTCCAAGGTCATAGTGAGGAAGTAACATCTGCAGCGTGGTGCCCGACAGACTTCACAAAGGTATGACGACAAATATGCCTTTTTATTTAAATGGTTTCCTCTGTAAGACAAAATCAAATAGATCTTGTGCAGATGTTTTTGTGTCTCCGAGTCCTTTTTAAACACAACAAATGATGGATTTTTTTTACCCCATAATCCCCCTTCTCTGTAGATCGCTTCCTGTTCGGACGACCACACTATACGGCTCTGGCGGCTTCATCGGGAAATGGATGGAGTCCAGTCCTCTGTGGGAGCGGCCAACCTCGTGGGCTGGACACGTCCAAAGTCTCCTTCCAGTTAGTATTTTAACTTTTCTACTTTTGAAAATCCCTGCCTTGGACTACCCCAAAACAATATCCCTAATATTTAAAGTCCTCTATATATTTCTGTATGGGTAAAACTCCAAAAACATGCTTTAATTTTTCAATCGACTTGAATATTTGGACTTGTATGTCGATGTACATCAAAAAAGCACATCCTTTCTGGGTTTTTTTTTTTTTGTCCGCTCAAGCTTTATATTTTCAAACAAATTGAAGAACTATGAGGAAAAAAATGGAGCTTGACCACTTCCTCAGATTGTATCAAACAAAAAATCTAACTATCTTCATTTATTATTTTATGGATTTAGTTTGGACTTGGCAAATGTCAAATGCACAACACCAAGTTTAGATTACGATTAATTCATACCTGACATTATTGATGTACTTGATACAGTTAGTAAAGTATTAGACCACCCTTGTTTTGTTCAGTTTCTTGTTCATTTTAGCACCTGGTACAACTAAAGGTACATTTGTTTGGACAAATAGGATGATAACAACAAATACCTCATAATAGTTTAATTTCAGAGCTGATATCCATCCATTTTCTTGATAATAACAAAAGTCACTTCAGTTCTTCCATCAATATCTATGGCATTGTACTGACAAAAACAGTGCTTTCAGACATTCCATGTTTTCTTTTCTGTCTGTTTTAGTCACATGATGCACACAGGAGTTGGGACTTTACTGTATTTCCATCTTGTATACTTGCATCATTACCCAAACAAATAATTGAGCAAGAACATTAAGTAAACATCGAGCAAAAATGATGTCTATTCCCAGTTCACACATATTTCATATCTGTAGTTTTCCGATAACCATCTTGCTGATATTGTTTCCTATTTTACCTTGTAAATGTGAATGAACTTTATGTCGTTTCTTTTCCTGCAGAGTGTCATTCAAAATATTAGTGGCGGCATCTGAACTAATGCAGACTTTTGTTGTAAATTAGGGCCATTAATCCAGGCTGAGACAACCCCTGCTAAGAACCAGAGGGCACAGAGTCTTGGTGGACTGGCCTCGCCCCAGCTCGCTGCTTGTGCTCCCAGCGGAGCAGCTCTGCCTCTGCCTTCCAGCACCACCTCGCCCTCGCAGTCTCAGGATCCCAAAGCGGCTGCTGTTCGGCAGAGAACACCGTCATCCATCAAACAATGGTTGTCCCCCAGCCACGGATCCCCCGGTCATGTAAGCCCTGCCACCCGGACGGCTCTGAGCCCCCGTCCTCAGAGTCCGTTGAGCAGCAGCTCATCGCCCACAGAGAGACGAGCCAAACGCCGACTGGACACGGGTGGCGGTGTGCGTCAGTGTTGTGAGAATGCAGAGCAGTGTGAGTGTGTTACTGAATTGCTCCCTGAGGCAAAGAGAGGCAGAGTGCTGTCGGGGATCTGCTGTCCTGCCCAGGAGGACCAGGTCCAAACAGACTGTCGCACAGAGGACAAACAAGCCCCACCAAGACAGACCGGCAAAGAGAACTGCTCTCCTGGAGCAAAGGACTGGTTGTCAGTGATGGGCCAAAAGATGAGGAAAGGTCAAGGAGGCCTTAGTTTTCCCAGAAGCCCCAGTGCTTCCAAGAGACAAGAAGGCAAGACACCAGCTTCCCCGGTAAGCACACAAATGTCTTTAGAAGCATTGGTATGTCACAACCATGATACAGTCGTGGAAAAAATGATTAGGCCACCCTTGTTTTCTTCAATTTCTTGTTCATTTTAATCCCTGGTACAACTAAAGGTACATTTGTTTGGACAAATATGATAACAACAAAAACAGCTCATAATCGTTTAATTTCAGAGCTGCTGATATCTATCCATTTAACATGTTTTCTTGATAAAAACCAAAATCACTTCAGTTCTTGCATCACTATCTATGGCATTGTACTGACAAACACAGTCCTTTTAGACATTCCATGTTTTCTTTTCTGTCTGTTTTAGTCACATGATACACACAGGAGTTAGTATTTGAGTGTATAACCATTGTTTTTGATGACTTGATCGTCTAATAATTTTTTCCACGACTGTATTTTAATTGATTACTGAATGGTCAAACATAAGCAGTACGCCTTTTTCTGAGCTTTTCTCATTTAACCTATAAAGATCCAAACAGCCACTGGCGACCAAAACCAACTGCTAATGTAAAATGTCTAATATCTGTTCATCCATTAATCCATGTAAATAATTGGTGTAAAGTACAGTTTGTCATCTTTTCATGGTCATGAGATATGAACCATTGGGACATTCAAAGGCTCCGTCGTTACCGTGGAAACACGGTCATCTTCTACAACATTGATTCACCAGTAAAACCCATGGAGTTTGATAAATAACAGTGGATGGAAATGTTTGGTTTTTCTTCAACTATTGAAATATTTTACTGAAGAAAGCGACTTTTTCTTCAGTTTTTTTTTTTTCTGTTTTTGAGATAATATCCCTAAACTTTCATTTCTGATTTAATTAACATCTGTATGATCAGTAAATTAAATATTGGAAAATACCTGATTTTCACTTAAACACAAAATACACAACATAATATTAGAATAAATGGTGAGAAATCACTTAAGAGAGATTAAAAATATAGACAAAAGTACACACAAAAGTAGTATTGGGTCTTTATGGGTTAATGCCACTTGTATAATATGAGCCTAACAGTAGTTTCTATATACAACTAATGAAGAACCATTTATTGGCAATGAACACTCCAGCTGCTTTTGCCTTTTTATAAGCTTTGAACAAAAAAGAACTTACTGAAATACACAGAATTACCTCGAATAGAAGTTAATACTTTCAAATGACATCATTAAAAGAACCAGACAAATCTTTTACAATAGAAAACAAAATTGCAACGGTCATGAAATATGACAGTATGGCATTAATTCTAGCTGTTTATAGAAAAGTCAACAGAAGAGGAGGATTATCACAATTATGCAAAATAATTGCGGTTTGCTGAAATACTCGTAATCAGGCATTTTGATGTTTGTAATTATTTTGAGGACCCAGCACACAGGCATCTGCTTCTGAAGTACTTATTTTTTTTGTGTGTGTGTGTTTTTCTTTCCTCCCTCGCTGTCTGTTCTTCATTGGAGCTTGTTCCATAGAATGCACAAAGGACAAAGAAAATCTGCAAGGTTCTTTCATCCAAAATGTTAAAAAAATGTGTATTTTCGACACAGTGCTTTGGCTGTACAGTAAAGCCTATTGTGTTCTAAGGAAATTCTTTTCAAACTGAATTAGGATGATGATGTAGGGTAATAAATATTATTACTTTGACTGCGTTGATTGATGTCTTACTTTCACCTTTATGGAATGTAACGCCTCTAGAAGTACATGCTTCACCAGAAAATAATCACAGCATTACAATCCAAGTACTCAGGCCTGAGAAAATGTAGTTTGGTGATTGAGGTTTGTTCTTATCAGTTGTAATATTTACACGCTTGAACCTTTGTGGCCACTAATGTGTGTACTGACGTTGACCTTGTTCCACCTCTTGTTTTTCAGACCACCCGTTCGCCACAAACCATGAAGAAAATCTCCACATATTTCACAAAAAGGACAGCGGAGTGACCTACTCGAGGCACACCAGATGATTTTTACTTGTTTAAAATTCTACATTTTTATACAATAATTTTAATCAGCATTCACCTATGTCCGAGTTGCTTGACTCTTTCAATATGGACTGCATAGAGACTGACAGAATAGTTTGTTCTGAATATTTAATGCTGGTTTCACATCCTGAGAGGCTGTCTTTGGATCTGAATTGTCTAATAGGTTTTGCAGTTGCCTCCTACACAGTTTCTTGATGCTGTGCAAAATCTCACGTTGAAGGTTACAGTTGCATGTCATTGACTACATCTGTGTTTTTTTTCCCTCAAACTCAGAGATGCCTGAGATTTTCTTTTTGAGATGTATATTCCAAAAACTTCACTAAAATGGCAATCATCACCAGATCTAGAACTGCCTATAAGTCTTGATCTGGTTCTGTCTGTTACTTGTATAAAATCTATAAACTGTGACTTTCTGTGAGCAAGTGCTTGTTGTTTATATGTACAAAATTACCAGTGACGTTTGCTCGGCTTCTTTTGTATTTAGCTGTTGTCAGATTTTTATTAAACTCAGACATTTTTTCCCCATGTGTGCCTTGTTAATTTTACAAAAAAAATTAAAAACTCTTGGGCCTTAAAATGATCAATCGACTTAAAATAAAAATGAAGACTAGAAGAAAGTCTTATGGGCAAACCAAATTTTATTTGTTCATATGTATATGTATGCATGTTGGTATTTACCACATTACCTAGTTAAAAGCCACAGATATGACGTGATGTTCTTTAACTCTTAGTAGATTCAAGTTTGTGTCCTGTTTTTTTTCCCCTCTAAAATGTATTCCCTCATAACAATCTACATTGGATGATATCAACTTAAAAATATTGGCAACATAAAAGGGACAGGTGTTTAGTTTGCACAGTACACATTTTTCTAACATCACAATTTTCTTTAAAAAAAAAAAAGTAACTACCAAGACTAATTAAAGTTAAGTGTTTATGTACTGCTCCATCTATACCAAAGCACCTTGACTACCACTCCTCATTCATCACTACAACGTCACATATTGTTTTCACATGTCACATGGTCAGGGCCCGCTTTCTGTGCATTTTGATTGGTTTAAAAAGTTTCCAGCTTGGTAAATCTCTATCAGTGATTGGCCGTTGGAGCTATCGGTCAATGACGTAGACCTGTCAGGCTCTGCAGTCCACCGAGCTGTGAAGTCAGACGGACAACGACTGAACGCTTGAGCTGGGAGTGTTTTATGGCTGCCTATTCAGCACGACACCCAGTAATGTGTAGTATTTAAAACATCCTCGTCCTTTTTTTTTTTTAGACGTGGGGAGAGCTTAACTGCGGCTGCACGTTTAACGAAAGATGTAGCTGAGGCAAAGTCGCTGGATTGCGCAGACGGCTAACTTTTAAGTGCGACTTCGTCGACCGAAATTGAACTTCATCGATCTCGGATCGTTCGTCTGAAAACCTACCCAAGCGGATGTGTAACCGGGATTAAACCCAGTAATTGAAGACGTGGGGTTAGTGTTTTGTAAAGGCCCGCAGGATTCGTCCGGTACAGCTGCATACTTTAACTTTTTTCCTTCAGCAGCCGTAGTGACATACATCAACGTCAGCTAATTTTAGCAAGCTAGCTAGGTGTGTTAGCCTCCATTCCAGCAGCGCAGTAATCTGCTGCTGCAACAACTTTATAACTAATTTAGACAACTTTTTTGAAAATGTCTGTTATACATTTTGTAACAGGTGGACCTTTTGCAAACTCAACGAGAAAGCATAAAATATCAGTCATTTAGAAACTTTGCTGATATTCGTTGTCTGCTGATTGTACTGCGAGCAATGTCATGAGTTTGTCTGTTTGCATCGGGTTTTAAAGGAAATCTCCGTGTTCACGAAAACAAGTTACCCCCACGATGCAGCCTTTGGAAACAGTCTAACCCCGATACATAACGACCATGTTGGATCGTACAGAATAACCTCAGAAAGGAGACGAGCTTCCATGTTTTTGTGCTGATGCGAACAGTTGGATCACATAAGGAAGCCTGTCATTTGGCCTAGGGATTCAGTAGCTTGTCTGAAGTCTCCATCAGTTTTTGCAGCAAAATGTCGGCCATCTCCGCATCCGAGAAAGTGGACGGGTTTACGCGAAAGTCTATGAGGAAGGCCCAGAAACTGAGGAAATCCCAGGGCTCGTCTCAGTACCGGACTCAGAGCGCTCCGGTTGAGCTTTCACCACTGCCGCAGCTCAAAGGTAAGAGGATGAAGGGTCCGCTTAAAATAGGCTCCCATGACCCACTGTGCTGTGTTGTGTCCACTAACACTGTGGATTTGCAGCAGACACTTTCACTACACAGCCTATTATCTCAAAGAACCATAACAAACACAACAACTGTTTTTTTTGTTTTCTTCTTCTCTGCAAATGTAGCCTTGATGAGTTGCACAAGTTCACTGCATCTGCTTTGGTTTATCAAATACTTACACTGTTAACACATGTGTTCAATTTCCCCACATACTGATGCTTACTTATGAGTTCTAACATGTTTTTATAGAAGCCCTAAAAGGCCCAGAATAGTTCAGCCTCACAGGGGGAACTGTGTTAGTGAGGAGAGCAGTGGGTACATGCTGAGACTCCACATCCTGCCAGAGGTAAAGTTACTACAGAATGAGGGTACAACATGCAAACCACCATGTCAGGGATGGTATACACAGGGCTCCTTGTTTTTGATGGTGGAAGAGGCTGTTGATAGTAAAGATACCCGTGAGGGAGGTGTTCTCTGTAAGTTTCGGGCTGTTTATATGTCAACCTTGAATTAAGATGAATACTTTAAACTCATGTACCACGCCAAAGGTAGATCAGCTGAAACGCCTCAGCAAAGAAGCATAGATCTAGAATAAGTTGCCTTCTTTCACTATCGAAGTTGACATAGCGCCAGAAAATCTGAAAATGTATTTCAACAATTCAAGACACTTTGTCATTCAAACATGCAGACATGAAAGACTGGAACTGATACTTGAGGCCAGGAGAACACAGTAAAATAAGAAAATAAAACAACTGAATAGACACAATAAGTAGAATGTCAAAATCTGAATGGAATCATAAAATGTGATCTGATGAATCTTAGTTCAGCCCTTTTAAAATACAGATAAATTACAAGCAAATTAGAAATGGGTTGAATATATAAAAAAAAAACCACAATAAAACATGAATGATGGCAAATAATTTAGATATAACAGCACTAAATGTTCTTTTATTAGACATTCTCTTAAACAAGTTACATCTAAAAGATGGGAAGGTGCCCATTGAGCATCGTTTCAATCACGTCACAGTCATACTTCTGCTTTGTTCAGAGATGATGCTGTTATCTAAAGAGTCCAGACCTTTCTGCTTTATCACATGGGACCTAATTTTGGAAAACGTATGAATGGTGGTCAATGGCAAGAGATCAGTAATTGTTTTACCCCATTTGAATTGTACCAGCATTTATGTGTAGGGTGTTTGTCATTGTAAAACACAATTTTATGAGCCAAGAACATCACAGTACATGGTAAATAAAGCAAAGAAGCATCGTGTTTTGTGTTAAACAGCTGGATAGACATCATCTCCTGTTGTGTGGGATACAGGTCACCAACACTAAGGCTGTTTTTAGACTGGGTGTCTGAGCCCACATCCAAGTATGTTGGACCCCAAAGTCCACTTACTTTTGTCAGTGTAAATACAAATGTTCCGTGCATGAATACCATACCTGAGTCCAACTGAGAGGGTAGTCCTGGGTATGGACTACGTGGACTCCAGTACAGAATGTTGTCGTGTGAAAGCAATCTGTATCCAATAACGACAATGACCTAATCACTGAGACCGTAGATGGTGCTCCTGTTATCTCCTGAAAAAGCCTCAGATCCACGCAGCGCAGGCACACCTTTGCGACCGAACCACTCAGTGATATATCAGGGACAATGAAGGTTAGGGCGGTGCAGTTAATCGACTTTTGATCACGATTTCGATTTTGTTGTCAAACTATGTCAAAACTCATATAATAGAGTTGAAACAATTTTCCGTTTTTCTTTACATCATTTCTGTGATACATTCTGTTCCATTGCAAAACAGCTGTAAAGTACATATTTGTAGCCAAAATGTATTTTCAATTTGAATGTTTTGCATAAAAAATCAATGACAGTGTTTGTTTTTTTTGAGCGAGAGAGAGAAATGCTGAATAAATGTATTGTGAAACTCAAAATTAATCGTTTGAATAATTGTGATTTCAATATTGACCAAAATAACAGCGATATTGATTATTTTATTTTTTTCCAATGATCGAGCAGCCCAAATGAAGGTCACGCTTCTCTTTGCGTCAAACAGACGAACAGATAGAAAGTATGGCCTGTGAACAGAACAGTCGCTCAGTTGACAACTTAAGGGTCGTTACGATGATGTAAGAACCATGACTTCTTGTGTGTAGTCTACCTACATTTATGTATTTTCACAATCTGATAGTTTAGCAGTTTAGCTATGAACTCCCACCATCTTTACTTGTATTGTTGTTTTTTGAATGGACAAGCGTGTGTAAATGTCGATATAATTCATGTCTCTCACCATTGACTACATTCAGATTTATTTATTTTTCACAAAATAAATTCCCATTTTCCATTTAATGACCACACAATTTCTCTGAAAACATGGTCCAAAATAAAAAAACCATCATCAGCTTGCCCAAATCAAAACCTCATTAGTAGAGATAAATAACTAGTCTATTACTCATATCAGTGCTGCTGGAATGTTCTGTGCACCTCTTCTCAAAGCTTAAAGATGGCAAAAAAAAAAAAAGTATAAACAAGCAGCAGCATAAGAAAATAATATGCTGTATGACAGGTGGTTTGCATTTGATTGGTCATTTTGTGCAGCATGCATCTCTAACGGGCTCATCTTTGCCCTGCAGTGTGTGTTTATTATCATGCAAGTGTAAGATGAATGCACTACAGACCAGATAATATGGGTGACCACAATGAAACTAGAGTTTGTCATCAGTACAGGCAGATCCTTGTGTTTTAGGTCAGATTTGTGCATGGGGTGTGGGTACAGTATTGTCATGTGGCCTTTTTCCTGACAGACACTTATAGTATTTTTTAGTAATTATTTATAACATGCCGGTTTCGTGTATATTCGTCCAATTTTTTTGCCGTCTTTTTGTGCAAGTTGTGACCTTATCTCTGTGTGAGGCAGGTATTTTGTTAGTCTATTAACAAACTATGTTGCATTTGCTTTTACCATTTGAATATTTCACACATAGTGACTTATTGGAGTGCATATACTGTGTTTCATAGATAAAAAAGATCTCTGCTTGTTGTAGTTGTTAACATGTTTCCGTGTTTGGCAGCTGTAAAACTTGTATTGGAAGAGTGTTGGCCAAAGCTGTCTGCTTCAGGCTATGCGGCTGCTGATATGAATCCAAAACTGTTAAATCTGTGGCGTTGTTGTTGTTGTTGTTGTTGTTTTCACCTTCCATTCACAATAATAAGGGCTTTTTTTTTTAAATCCTCTCAAGGTGTTTCAGTTGTAGTAAAGCTACATATAAAGTTTACGGTAATTGGAAGTGAAAAGTTTTTAAATATATCAACTTCTTCAACCACCGAAAGTGACCCATAATATTGGTTTCACACCTTGTTAATTAAATGAGTGCTCATCCTCCTTGTTTTTTTGTTATAATGTCACAGTTAACAAGCCTCGACAGCTTATCAAGGGTGTTTACGTCACTGGAGGAAAGAGTGCAGTAAGAAAGACTTGCCTGGTCAGGTATTCCAAACACGATGCCACTCCTTAAGATGCTTAAAACAAAAATCTATCACAGATAATGTGGTATCCATGAATGCTGTTGCACGTTTTTTTGAGAATTTTTGCTTTGAAAACTTTCCTCTGATGCCGAGAGAACTTAATAAAAAGGGGCACAGTTTTTCAGGAAATGTCTGAAAGCACTTGATGTGATTTCACTAGTATTATCCAAAACTGACATGAAACAGCATGGCAGACGAAGCCTTGTTGACAAGAAGGGAAGTGACAGCCAAATTATCCTCCTTTTTCCCACTAAAAGCTTTTCCACTAGAAAGGAGACTTGGTAGCCAGTTATACACCAGATGCACACTGGGTTTACATGTACGATAATATTCAGCTGCTGTTAGGACTGTAACAATTTTCTAATATTTTGTTACAGGTCATTTAAACATCATATTCCATTTGGAGATTTTCCCTGGTTAAGACATGTGATAGTGTTTGAATATTATTTGTTGGACATGTGTGCAGATTATTCAGAATACACAGCTCTATTCAGATTTTTACCCAGATTGTCCTACTTATAATTAGGGGTGGGAATTGATAGGGTTTCATCAATATCAATGCCATTGTCAATTCTGCTTACCAGTCCAATTCCTTAACAATTCTTCTCTCGATTCCTGAGTGGGGAAGGAAGTAGTTTGAGAGGTCAGAGTAGAGTTTGTTTGACTAGCAATGTTAGCACTCGTACGCAAACTGTTGAATACAAAACATTCCTGCAATTTAATTCCGTGCCGGTGTCAAGTAGAATTTGTACCGCTTATGTTTTTTTTTTTACCCCCTAAGCATTCTGCACATGCTCCAAACCGTCGTGCATGTGCTAACACAGTGTTCTCAATGTAAACGTCTGGTGTCGCGTACAATTTTTACCCTCGTGTTATTTTTGTACTCGTTGTCCTGTTTTCTTGAGAAAATCTGCACAGATAAATTCCGTAGGACAGGTTTCACCGCCGGACATTTACATGGAAAACACTGTTTCCACATACACAACGGTTTGGAGCGTGTGCAGAATTCTTAGGGGGTAAAAAATATACGTGACATCAGGTTGGCAAATGCTTGAGCACGTTGCTGGTATTTGCACTCTTACATGGGATTACAGCATTACACTGATTACACACGGCATTATTCCCATCTCTTCTGGTGAACTGTAGCCAAGCTTTGGATCGCTTTTTCTTCCATGATCCCATGCAGTAGAAGCAGGTCAGCGGGTGATGAAATTAAATAATGTACCGTGACGCGACATAGGGAAAAACGGAAAACGTCGTGCTGGGAAATGAGAGTATCGTTAAGAAGAATTGATAATGCTGAAGGTGTACAACTCTGATGGAACTGATCAATTGGAACCTGTTCTCAGTCAGAACTGGTTTTTGATTCCCACCCTAAATCATAATCGGGTTTTTTTTTTTTTTTGGGGGGGGGGGGCGTGCCCGTGTATTGCAACAAAGAAAATGAATGAAGGTGGTTCAAAGAATTAACAATGATAGGTGTTTTACATCAATTCATGGGTATCGAGCTTGTTTTAGTTCAGTTTCACATTCAGTCTGATATGATCTGAAGTGGACCAAAAGTAAAATTATAACAGTGAAAAATGGTAAATTACATTATGAAATGTTAACCTCTACAAAGTTTCCTTTAAAAATTGTGAATAACATGAACAACCTGAAATGTCTTAAGAAAAAAACAGCAATTTTAACAATATTTTTGCCTCAGTTTATCATTTACACACATACATTACAACTTACACATCACAGTGGATCTACAAATACACAAAACATTTATTAACAGGTAGAATATTGTTAAAATTACACTTAATCTAAACAACTATGAGCCTGAAATGTCTAAAGAGAAGTAGACTATTTCCATGTTGAAAGGACAGTTTGTAAATGTCAACATTTTAATGTCATTTTACTATTTGCACTACAATGAAGAGAAACGTTTGGAGTTGTCATTATTTATTGGTTATTATGCCAGTATTTTACACGTCTCATCCTCTGTAGATCATGTTAGACTGTATGTGGAATATAAACTAAAATGATTAATATCTTCAGTGTGATTTTTGCCTTCAACATATTCATCCTGTGGGCTGGATTGGATGCTTTGGTGGGCCGGTTTTGACCCGTAGGCCTTATGTTTAACCCCTGTGCAATAATAGGAGTGCTCACAAATAGTGCCAATTCATTTTTATTAGTCATGTAAACCATATTTCACACATGTAAATTAACCCAAGAGTCCATGAGACTTGAGTGTTTTAACCTGAAAACAGAGATTTGGAGGTTTTGCTGCTTAATTTGTTTAGTTTGTGGATAGACAACAAAGAGACTTAATGGGGTACCGCTAGCCTTTTGGGTTTTATCAGTCACTATATAGCCTTCCTGGATTCAAAGAGCCCCCGTTACATGACCCTTTTTGGATACAAATGAGACAACAGCCAGATGTTTATTCAACATGGATACCGAATTGCAGGAGATTCAGTCCGTGTCTGTGTTTGCAGCTGGTGTGCAGCAAAGTTTCAGGCATGTGAGGATGAGAATTTTCTTGAAATTTATCCAAAATGCTTGAATGGGTGGAGATAGTTCAGTATAAAATGCTGTTTTAACATGCATTACTGCGGATGAAGCCTAAAACATTTTAAGATCAATAAGGAGATGAGCTTCTATCTGTATCTGAAACGGGACATTTGTAAGATCATTCATGAGTGATTTGAGATCTTTTTTTTTTTTTTTCACTTTTTTACAAGCCTCGCACAGTTATTAGCCGTCTGCTAATGTGCACAAGAATAGCTGACAGTTCTCATTCTAAGGTGTTCATTTCCTGTTATGAATTTGGAGAATGGAGCAGGATTTTGAGTCTTGTTATGAAATGAAAAATTAATAAACCATGTTGTATTTAGTTTGTGTGTAAATGAGCTGTAGTGCAGGAATAGCAGTCGTGCTGTTTGTGACAGTAAACGCAGTAAACCTAACCCTTTATTATATCTGTGTGAATCATGTCGTTTTAATAAGGGCTCTTTAACCTAGCCCACTCTTAAGTCAGCGTTGATGTTCCGTTCATCTGCGCTTTCCTTCTTCTCTGAACTAACTAGACTAAATCAGGAAATCTGTGTGGCCAATATGTATCATGTCCTAAACGACAGGCTGAAAAGATTCTCCTTCCCTCCTGCCGTGGAGAGGTTGGAGTGATTTTGGCTCCTGTTGTGTGATAGACATTGAAAAGATGAGTCACTCAGAGACCAACCATTGTTGCCATGGTAGCCAGAAGCCTTGAGAGCAAGACAGGGAAATGTTTTACTTTCCAAATACAGCCTGCTTCATTTGGAGTGATATTTCTGTCACTGGAGTGAGATTTCTGGTTTGACCTAAGCTTAAATTTAGGCGATGCAGTGGTTCTAGAACCTAAAATGGACCAAACCTAAAATTCATATCATTCAGGAAGTGCATTGATTTAATTTCCATCTTTTGTTCTTGCATAAATAGTCATAAAACGGTAAAAAGAAACCTCAGATTTTTAGTATCACTGCTTCCTGCTACCCTAAAGTATTGCTTCTGTTTTCTACAATGCATTTACTCTTAATATTCCATCAATACAGTTTAATTTCATCGTGAATGTAGTTACTAAGTGACCATTTCAAGCAGTTACATGATTGAGTGAGACTGTGATATGATGTTTATTTTGAAACATCGACAGAGCTTCTCACTGTGTCTGTTCTTTGTGTAATTTACACACTATTCCACAATGCTAGATAGACACTTGACATGCATGCATGCAGTCACCATGGCTTCTTCAATCTGTTAACATGTTCGCCAAAATGCAAATAAACAGGTAACATGAGAAGCTCGCAACATGTAATTATTGTCTTTCAGGCATAATATTGATAGAGAAGCTATATTTAGAGCCACGTATTTAGACACTGTGTGCTGCATGTATATAGTATACTACATGCTCCTTACTTCTATAGGTAGTACCGTGTAGTGTAATATATATGTATGTAGTGTGCAGTGTGTTCCAGGTACAGATACTGATATAAAAGCTACATTCAGAACCTTATACTTGGAGACTGCGTGCTACATACATGTACACAGTATACTGCGTACTATTTCTCGTTGTAGTATAAAAAGCAGTGTGCAATATGGAAAGTTACTGTAGTCCTACAAAGTCACATGACCAGCAGGCTTGTAAGATCACCATGGAAACAGTTGCATGGTAGCTGCTGGCAGGCATTTGGGTATTTCTATGAAACTGGTACCTAAAAGCAGGACAGAGGGGCTAAAAATTCAAACAAGACATAGACTAATGTTATGAAGCAAGTTTGGAAGCACTATGAGTCTATTTTAAAAAAGAAATATTTACTGAAATAAAATAAACTTTTTTACAGATGTAACATTATTGTTTGATGCGTGCATACAAAAATCTGCAGGTGACAAGGTAAAAAGGACAAAGTATGCTTTTTTTTTTTTTTTTTTTTTTTTTTTTTTAGAATATGTTTTTATTATTTCACAGGTAACTTTTGGGAATAAAAGTTAATATTCAAGGCAGTGTTTGACACAAATGGCCGCTGTTACAAAATCACTCACCATTTATACGTGTTTAAATGGTGCATGTAACACGAGTGGGCATGATGGTTACACACGAAACCTGGAATGAGACTGCCAATTCATGAAAAACCTGCATGTCTGGATTAGAAAAACCACTAGGATCGTCAAATTTAACAGTGTCTTTATTTCTAGTGGCATATCAGACTATTTCAAGCCATGTTTTCCAGATCAAATGCACTGACACCTAGGTAGAGTTGCCTGTCCCAATTTTAGTTCTGTTTTTGGTTCCAACACTGCATTAAAAATTCATTAATTTTGGGATGGCTTAGAGCAACGGTACAATTTTTTTTGTATTTATCTGAAGTCATTATTAGGTACATTCTGGGGGCAAAGATGTCTAAATTTCTCTTTTATTATTGGGTCTAAAAAAGCTGGTAAAGTGCCAGGTTCCAAAATGAACCCAGATTCAGGGAAAGACCCATTTGCACAATTTTACATTACCTTTTTACATTCAATGCTAATTTTGGGTGTTTGGTTTATCTTATTGTTTCAGACTGTAAGAGTGTGCTTTTTTTTTTTTTCCCCAAAATCATTGCATGAATGAAAGCGATTTGCAGCTCATGTCAGGAACAAAACTCTGTCACAGGTTAGAGCTAATAAGAAAATGCAACATATCACATACCAATAAAAAGTGTGAATTTTGGTTCTGCTTATTGGTTTATAAATGTGGGTTCATATGCAGCTACCAACGATGTATTTGGCAAATGGCAATACACTTAACACCACAGGTAAAGCCTTGAAAGGAAAACACTTTAAGACTAGAAGAGTATAAAACAAATGAAATTGCATGCTCTAAAAGGCACCAAACTGATCTGTATCTTGTGCTATTTTCATTTATTATCCACTATGACATATGCTACTATTAACTTTTTGAATGTTTTACCCTTAAAAGGAAAAGTCGGGGCGCACAGAGCTGACACTGTCATGAACCGCTTATCACACTACATCGTGCAATAGCAAGTTTGTGTACCTTACACTTGTAGTTGCTTGTCTCGCCTACAGCTTATGGATGTTTATAGGCGCCCACTGTTTTTGCCTAAATTTCCTGAGTGGAGAGAAGTGTAATGCACCTTAAACACTAGTTCCAACCTGTCATTAAATAAAAGGAGATGAAAATTAATGTCAAGTGTTGTGGGATGCAATACTTTGTGTAGATATCTCAAGTAGCATCTCTTTTTTTTGTTTTTGTTTTTTTGTTGCTTTTGTCTGGTTTAATCCAGTGTTGCGTTACTTCTAGTGGCTCGTCACTGTCACTTTATGAAAACGTCTGTTGTATCAGCTTATTGATTGACAGATGTACAACAGCGTGTTTCCATGGTGTCTGCCACCAGAGGGTGAATCAATAAATAATTTTCTAGGAAACAAAAGGACAGAGCCTCCGTGTTGGACTATGCTGGTGTTCGTCATGGTGTAATTGTGGCCCCTGGCAGGTTAGGATTTGCTTGCACCTTTCTGTACAAAACTGCTGTCTCAACTTTATTCTGTGCCTGCAGTCTGCTGCTGCTGGAAGACGTGGGTTGTGTGAAGCTCAGCTCCCATAATGACCAGCTGCAACTCAAGCTGGGCAGTATTACATAATACATTTATATAAACTAAAGATGGATTTTGCTGTATAGAATCCCTCCTCAGTTTAATACTGTTCAAACATCTATGACAGCACTTCCTTAAGTAGGTATATTCAACATGGAAATTGTGATTGAGCCCCATTTCTTCCTGTACAGCTGCCCAGTTTGACAGCAGTTTGTTTCACTTTCTTTAGATTGAATTTAGCAGCTTGTGCATAAATAGTACTCAGTCAGTTACAACATCTTAGACACTTAATATGGCATCGAACTTGATTTATCCTACAAATCCGCAACTATTCAGTAGACAAGATTAGTGATTCAACGACAATTTGATTAAATCAATCCAAGTCAATTCTTAAAAGAGTTGGCAACGAATTTGGTAGTGGATTTGTTGGGTCTTGGGCAGGTTGGTATTGAGGCGCGCTGTGTAGTATAACAGAGGCTTCGGATGCCAGGCCAAGTTTTTAAAGCTTTACATTATGTTCCTGGTAGCCACAACTGCCCTGTTTGCCCAAAATATAGTGCGCCATTTATCCAACAAAACTTGAAGATGGAGGAAAAAAATGGCCAAAATCCCACGGTGCACTATGGTTCGGGCAAACGGGGGTGTTGTGGCTACTGCGAACATAATGTTAACCGAGCTTAAGATAGCCTACATGTCATGATGATTACTTGAGCCCGCTAGCTAGTTAAACACTATCATCATAAATATAATGTTTTCATTTATCTCCGTTTTACCAAGACACCAGACTAACATTACCTACAGGAGCTAGATGAAGACTGTATCTTGCTAGTCTCGAGCTATAACAAGTCTAGGTAGCGGGCTAATTATTGTTAACTAAACCCAAAGCCATTGCGAGGATGTAATCATTAGTGACCTGTCTGCAGCCTGTATTGTTTTGGGTAATAAGATAAATACCAATCTTTGAGAACTGAGACTTTAGTATTTCTCTGCTGAATAGATTAGTGATTTAAAAAAATCTACAGATTAATCAATTATTGAAATTGTCATTAGTTGCAGCCCTAGACAAGATCATGTAAAGCTGCTTGTGTCAGGAGGTCTGCATGAGAAACATTGACTACATGCAGAATTCAGGCTTTTATTAGTATGCAAATATGTGGTGTTGCTTAAAAAGGAAGTATATGCTGATGTTGCATATACTCCTGTGCATATACGCTGTTCTCAGTTTGACAGGAGTTGAAAAATAGTGAAGCCAAACACAAATTTATATTGTGGTACATGCACGTCTCAACTTGTGTATAATTAACACACGTTATTCTGTAGCCCCCGTTGTCACGAAAGAATAAACGCGTTTCGTGTAACATTTGACAGAAACTCCTGCAACAGAGCAAATGAGCTCCACACTTACTCCTCGTGAATAAACAACAACAATTCCCTTCTCTTGTGCAGCCTTGTGCAGTTTCTGACAGCTACAGTATATAGTACCTCAGCTCTGTCTTCGGTGCACCCCGCCTCAGGCTAGTACCTTTCCAGCATCTGCTTTCCACCCACCTTGTGGCCGTCCTCCATTGCCTCAAATATAAAACTAAGCTCTGGCAGCTTGAAGAGAGGAATAGTGTGAAAGTGTCTTTATGAGACTGTGAGGACCCGAGGACCCTGTGATGTGAAGGTAGTCCCTGACGTGTTGAAATGTCCTAGCCCAAGCGAAATGTCCGAGGCGTCTGGCCGACCGGTTTGTTCACTCCGTGCATGCACAGCTCTGACCTCCCCTGGAGATCATCTGACATTCATCTTTCTCAGCGACTGTAACACATGCTCAAGTTTCACAGGAACACACAGAGGTAATGCGAGTAAAGTAACACATGGATTCTCGGACACAGTCGAGAGTTATGGCTTTCTGCCTTTTGTATTTCTGTTTTTCTTTTCTTTTTAAATGGACACAGGATACTGGTTTTGGTGTTGAATGGGCTTGTAATGAGAAACCAGTCATCAGAGATTAGTTGGTGTCCTGAGTCATCACAGATAGTGATCCAGTTGAACTCGACTGTTTATAGGTGCACCTCTATCCCAGTTATTAGCCTTATCCTGGTTTTGATCAACATAGCGAAATCTGGTCCCTTAAATCCTTGTATACATGATAAATACTGGTATCCCAGTTACTGATTACTGCATACTGTGTGCCCAGACGCCCATGATGTTTACAACACAATCCAGCAATTTAAGCAGACATTCCTCTAACTGTTCATTTTACCACGGGCATTACATTGTGGTCTATGCCAGGTATGTGGAATAAGAGCAAGAGGCAGAATTAAAGATGTTCTCACTGTTGTATGGGATGTAGACCAGTGGATTAAAATATGCAGACCATGACTATGAACTGGCATCATTATGATGGAGTACAAAGGTTTCGTATGACTATTTGTTTCAGTACGGTTTCATTCCACTTTTCTTTATGCGATGCAAGGCCTGTGCAGGGAGTCAACAGCTGTCCAACTGGAATAAGATGTTGACATGCACAAATATCTCTGTATAACCTTAACCAGAGTACTCCTAAAGATACAGAGTTTGCAAAACTAAAGTAAAGGCTCATCCAGAAAAAAAAATCTAGAAATAAGTAAACAACGTATGATAGACGGATGCTTTAAACTGACAACAAGCTTCAGTTTCCAGTCCTGGTGGGGAGTATGTGCTGTATGTGGCCTGAGGGGGGGGGGCTCAGGGGTGACTTATGATTCACCTCTCAGCATGATCTCATAGTTTTTCTGAAATACCATCCACTGACAGTTGCAATTTCCTCACTACCACTTACTCCTTGCTGTGTGTTGTGTGACCCTCAGTGTGCACAGCTTAGTTGATACTAGACGGGTCCATGTTCCACTCTGGGGGGGGTCCTCAAGTCAATGTTGTACCTGCATTGTTTTAAAGTGCACTCTAAACAAATGCACAGACTCCAAATGAAATAGTTCATCATACCAGCTCACCCAACCAGTCGAGCAGCTGCAGTGTGACCTACGTGGCGTCACTTTGTCATGCATTAATGGCCACATTTGGCCTACAGTCGTCTGTCACTCCTGTTTTATTACAACTCAGCAGACATATTCTGCACATGTTGAGGCTCATGTCCCTTAGTGCGTGATGTATTAAGATATTTTCAGACTTGTGATACCAGGAGGGTGTTTTCCTCTTATGTTTTGGATTAAATGACTGTATAATGGTGCATGTGAGTGCAGACAGTGGCAGAGCAGATATTACATTTGAAGCCTTTTGCTGTCCTCTCATGTTATGTTTACGTTGTTGCATGCAGTCTGGAGACCCTTTTTAAGAGATTAAATATATGGGCTGCATATCAGTTCACGCTGATAAACACTGACACGGCTAAGCTTTCAATGAGACCTTGTTTTTGTTGTGATTTCCCACCTGTGGCTTGACGTCTGAAGTGAAATCCATCCCTCTGATTAGGTTGAATAAGCACTACGAGGCGAATCTGTGGCAGTAAGTGTAAGATAGTAAGAGAAACTAAGCCGTCTGTCTACAGAGGTCACCTGACCTGCATACTTTCCTTCGGTTTGTTTTGGGCTCTTTCTGCTTGACCGTAGTTCTGTGAAGTGTTGATGGGCACCTAGAGGCCATGTACTATTGCCAAGCAGTTTTCATGCGATGAGTTGAGGTTTCTCTGAATATACTGATCTATATTTACAGTGAAGAGGTCATGGTGATTGATTTTTCCATGTTCATTCTGTAAATCTGACTCATTTAAACTCTTATAGTTGCAGAAAAAAGTATTAGACCATCAAAAGTCATCAAAAACAATGGTTATGCAATCACGTACTAACTCCTGTGTGTATCATGTGACTAAA
>JAQQZY010000017.1:28148397-28162625 GCA_030068375.1 Ostorhinchus rueppellii | reverse complement strand
ATTATTATTATTATTATTATTATTATTATTATTATTATTATTAATAATAATAATAATAATAATAATAATAATAATCACAATCACAATCACAATCACAATCACAATAATAATAATAATAATAATAATAATAATAATAATAATAATTTGGTAAATGTCACTGTTTTGCCGTTTCACCGGAAGTACACTGGTTTCCTTAGTTACACTTCCTAGTTACGGTTTCTACATCAACCTCCGCTTCTGTTACTGTTATTAGCGTACCAAGAAACGCTAGCTTTTACTGGTGTTTTGTGGTAATTTCTGAAGAATGGCTTTCGTTTCGCAGAACCAAAAAGACCCAAACGGAATGTACACCTTCTCCAGCCGTCCCAGGGCCGTGGAGAACCGCTCCAAGTACCGAGAACCTCCTCAAGAGCAGTACGTCTAAACTCACGTCACCGCTTGGTTTGATGTATTTTAACTGTTGCTTTAAGTGTCAGGCAGTATTATCAACTCTGTGCATAAAAAGTAAGCCATACGAGGACTGTATTCAACTTGTTAAATACAGTTGTTTGTGTTTTCGCTGCTCCATGTAGAGCTATTTCACTCTTACATCTCAGAGCCAAAAACATACAGCGCACTATTTTTCTTCTGACAACCTTGATTAAAATATTACAAGTACAACTGACAAATAACTAATAATAATTGTGCAGAGTCTCATTTAAAGTGCTGTTCAGAGAAGTTAAAAACAACAAAGATTGAAACATTAAAACAAACACTTTTTTTTGTGTTTCATTGATCTTATTTGTCAGGGACCATCTACAGAAAACATCAGCCTCAGATTAAAGCAGTTCTCTACCAGATTAGAGCTTTCTAGATTATTAAAATGGCAATTAATTCATCCATACTGTAATTATTATCCATGTAATAGATGAAATAGAAACACAGAGGAGTCCGTTGAGATGGTTTTATCTCTAATCTCACCTCTGCCTTACATAGATAGAAACTCCTCCAGAGATCAATCACCCTTCTACAATTTAAAACGAGGAAATGAATTCACATATCATACTAATGTAATGTAATTTGATTGGTGATCCTATAAAAACTCTTCCATGGCCCATTTTGGGTCCTGATCCTGAGAAAACCAGTAGTAAGGTAGGCCTCTATTATGGTGAAATGGGCTATTAAAAGGGTTTTTAAGTACATTTTTCTGAAAATACTTTGCTATCCTATTGTAAGGTTTTGAATGCAGCACTTTTACTTCTGACTGAGTATTTCTATTTTTGAACAAGTAAAAGATCATGATTACTTCCTCCACTCGGCTGGATACAAGACGACTGTGAAAATTAAAATTTAACCCACCAAAACTCACAAACTAATATCATGAACATGACTGTGCTATGTGTGATGTCTTTCAAAATGTAGGAGTCACATTAATTATGGAAACATTATGTATGATCGACGAGTGGTCAGAGGAAACACATATGCCCAACGCATCATACCAACTGTAAGTGAAGTGCAAATGGTATTTTTTAACATGTATTCCTAGTTTTCCATTCATTTTATTACTTTATTTCAGAAATGTTTATTGTAATCCATCTTTAACAGACAACTCAGCCAGACCCAGCTGAAATACAAAGACAGCAGGAGCTCAGGAGGAGAGCCATCGCTCGCAAACAAGCCAGAGAACAGTTCAAACCAAAGACTCCAGAGGCCCTTCAGGGCAGAAAACACATTGATGTACAAACAGGTAACACCAGAGGTTTTAATTGGATGAGTTATTTGGTGAAGCCAACGTTTATTATCTCATTCATATGCTGTCATGGAAAAAGGTATTAGACCATCAAAGGTCCTCAAAAACAATGCTTATGCAATCAAGTACCAACTCTTGTGTGTATCATGTGACTAAAACAGACATAAAAGAAAACATGGAATGCCTAAAAGCACTGTTTTTGTCAGTACAATGCCATAGATATTGATGTAAGAAGTGAAGTGATTTTGGTTTTTATCAAGAAAACATAGAAAATGGATCAGCTCTGAAATTAGGCTTTTATGAGCTATTGTTGTTATCATTATATTTGTCCAAATAGATGTACCTTTAGGTGTACCAGGCATTAAAATGAACAAGAAATCTAAGAAAACAAGGGTGGTCTAATCATTTTTTTCTATAACTGTAGGGTTTCTGCTAGCTCAAAAAGAAGCTGTGATAGTAGAGTCCTGGTTGTGTGCTTTGTGCCATAAACAGCCTCAAATAAATACTCACTACAGGGAACTAATATTGGAAGTTATACTAATTGTATAACCAAAGAAAATACCTATTATCACAATAGTAACTATGGAAGTACATGCTGTTATTTTAACAAATACTTATTAAGTTAACAAAATTTGGTAATTCATTACACTTACTGGGATCATAGATTCATACATAGTCTTATCTGTCACAACACTGTTTAAGGGAGGTCTTGGAAAGCATCATAACATTCGCAGTTATAAAGGATAGACATGGAAGACTTGTTTGAATTTTTTTTTTCACTAAGAAACTAGAATTTTGTAAAGAGCTGGAGGTGATGAAGATGAAGATGAAGATGGCTAATTTGCAAATGTCTATGCAGGAAAAACCCTGTTTATAACCAGTGAAAATAATCCATATATCATTATATAGTTTACTCAGCTTACTGTTTACTAAAATGGTGCATGCCATGTGACTGTGTTGTTATTAGTATCATCCTGATGCATCATCCTTTGTCATTTTAACATATTATCATCGATATGTTTCTCTTGTCTGTAGTAGTAGTAGTAGTAGTAGTAGTAGTAGTAGTAGTAGTAGTAGTAGTAGTAGTATGCAAAACAATGATATTTCATCTTTGGCAATATGTGAAAATCTTTGATGGTGTTCTTAGAGGGGAGGAAAGCACTGAAGGCATGCTCTTCTTATATGTCAAACATCAACAAATGAGTATTGTTATCTATTTATGATTCATATGTTTGTCTTTGCTTTGTTTTATTACCTCCGCCAAGGAGGTTATGTTTTTGCCGGTGTTTATCTGTTTGTGTATCTGTCTGTCTGTCTGTCTGTCTGTCTGTCTATCTGTCTGTCTGTCTGTGTACAAAATAACTCAAAACGTTATGGATGGATTTTGATGAAATTTTCAGGATAGCTTGGGAATGATACAAGGACCAATCGATTAGATTTTGGTGAAGATCAAACACTACCTTGGCGGAGGTCTGCGCTCTCTGAGTGCTTTTCTAGTTGTAGATCATTCATTTATCAAGACAGGGTTCATTGTTTACCTGCTTTATCACTTCCTGTAGCCTTCGAAGGCTACAGGAAGTAGCTGAAACTAACAAACAACAACAACAACAAACAACTACCCCTGTCTGATAAATAAATGTGTTACAATAACTGTAAGTGGAAGACAATATGAAACTCTGCCGGACTTTATTTGTTTTATTTGAAGTGCTTTTCACTTCGGGATAACTAAGTTAACTTTTGGACCACCTGTGACTTTTCAGCATGACTTATGTTTTAGACTGTGCTAAATATCGCATGCTGCTGCCCTGTCATATGCATCTTATTGAAAATAAGCCGAGCTGATAGGTCTGCTTTGCACCTATATTATTTGTTATAGAGGTATTATTTTCTCTGAAAATTAATAAACACACTTGTCGAAAAACATGCAAAACAGAGTCAATGCGCTTCTGTTTTCACAGATGTTTTTTCTTGATACTCTTACTTGTTTTTTAGAGCTTTATCTGGAAGAACTGAGCACTGTTATTGTGGCCACTGATATTGAGTGTCAGACGGATGCTTTTCTGGACAGACCAGCAACTCCTCTGTTCATACCTGCAAAAACGGGCAAAGATGTAGCAACACAGATAGAAGAAGGAGAGGTAGGTGCCTGAAAAGACTGGCTCTGGTATTTATTTTTACACTTAATGCACATATCCAGACAATGGCACACATCTTGTATATAAATTCCATAAACGAATAAAGGTAAAGTAATCATTTCTGGGTCATGATGCTCTCAGAACATTATGCTGTTCCTTAGTCCTTCCATATCTCACCTATTGTGTTGAAGTGTGGGGAAACCATTATCAGTGTTCCAAACATCCATTATTCATTTTACAAAAACAAGCAGTGAGGATCATACAAAAGGCTGAATTTCTAGCTCATGCTAATAATCTCTTCGTTCAGCCAAACTTAATTAAGATTCATGACCTTGTTAATTATTATACCATATTATTGTTATTTAAAGCATTCAATACATCTCTACCAAATAACATACAAAGGTTTTTTTTTTATACTTAGAGAGAGTATTTATTGCATTAGAGGCTTTGGACATTTTATACTTACTAAGATTCGACCAACCAGGAAGAGTTTCTGTGTGTCTGTATGTGGAGTTAAACCATGGAACAGACTGGATTCACATCACAAGCAATGTCAAAGTATCCATAGGTTTAAAACAGTTTACAAATGTATGGTCTGGTCACAATACGGGGGGGGAGCTTAGTATAACTGGTGGGTCATGACATCTTTGACTCTTTCTTACTGTTGTTGATATGTTATCATTGTTTACCGTTGCTGGTATGTGATTATTGTTAAATATATGGCATTGTAAGGCATATACACCATCATTTTGATAGTTATTATGTATAATTCGCATCAGTTTTGTTAATCTTGTGTTTTTTCATTGCTATGATTCCGAATAGATATAACATGGTCATGAAGGAAACCGATTTAATGTCTTAAGTTTTATAAATGGGAGAGGAGGTGGGATTTAATAAGGTTTCTTCTTCCAACTCTTTTTCAAACAGTACTCGTTGAATTTGTTTTGTTATTGCTGATGTACTTGACAAGTGTTCTTGTTATTTTTTGCTTTGAAAAAATCATTTTTTTTCTTTTGAATTAATTGATTTTATTTTTTCCTGGGATCTACGTGATGCTTTGTGTATCTGCCTTGCCATTGGCTCAAAATAAACAAACAAACAATACTGCACACAAAAAGGGCCGTACTCAAGCAAATCCAGGGTACTTACTGTATGTATATGTTATGAAAGGCAACACAAATGCTTTTCAGATATAGTTACAAACAAACACATAAAAGCCAAACCTATAATGTGTTTGAATTCTCACAGCACTCAACAATGAATACAGGCCTGAAATAAATACTGGTTATTTCTGGTAATACTGAGCATATATACTGTAATAGGCCTTAAATGGTCTTAATGGGGCTGATTTGAAACATAAGCTGTATGAGCTGCTTTAGACACTGAAAGACACTCATTATTTTATACATAACGATGAGTTGTGTGAATGTCATACAGTGAATACAGTTATATAATGTATTACATGGTTCTGGTTAAGTGTAAGATAACGGTGTGGAGCTTTTGAACACTGATGACTCCCTGTACATCTGTGTTCCTAATCTGCCACAGTTTCTTTGTACAATAGTGTTTTGACAGACGGATCAGCTCTACCATTCACTGCTGGTTTCCTCTGCAGTTGTTTGACTTTGACAGAGAGGTGCAGCCGGTTCTCGAGGTCCTGGTGGGAAAGACGATGGAGCAGGCTCTGCTGGAGGTGATGGAGGAGGAGGAGCTGGCCTGTCTGAGGGCCCAGCAGAGGGCCTTCGAGGAGCTCCGAAACGCCGAGATGGCCGAGGTGCAACGGCTAGAAGAGCAGGAGAGACGGCGCAGAGAGGAGAAAGTACGGACGCCACACACCCCATTACATTACAGATCACACAGATAACTGCACGTAGATGCCATTTACACAGATGAATTATTAAACACTGATGAGTACAGAAAACAAGTGGTGCCAGGCACAACAAACCCCACCCCTCACATGTATTACTACTTATTTTGGCATCGATCCAACTGCCCTTATGTACGTATGTGTAAAGTTTGAAGTCAATTGAAAGAAAATGTATGTTTTTGAAGTTTCGCCCATCATAAGTAAACGGGAGAAAAAAAAGATTTTAGAAGTTCATAAAAAACTTTAACTTTGATCTATTTTCCCCAAAATGTTGTCAGATCTGTTCTTGGTCACTGGCAATTTATAAACCCCATTTGGTATGAACTCAACCAATAGTTTTACTGCTAGAGTGTAAAAAACAAACAAACCACCAAACCGAACCAAGAACAATACTCCTTGTCTCTCCTTCAGGGGGCGGGGTCATAATTTTCACATAACACTGGTAAACTATCACACATTCAGGCAAACCAAGCCTGATACACAAACTGAAGGGCCATATGAACCTCTACATCATTCTTTCAGTTTATAATGATTATATGTATTAAAATAAACAGTTAGAACTATTTACATCAACACCTTATTGCACTTTTGACATTTTTTTTTTTACCAAAGCCAGAGTTGAAGGGATCATTTATTGAAAGACTCTGAGGGCAGTTGGCAGTTCGTTGCCATGGTAACAAGGACCTGTCAGTGCAGTCACAGGAAGCTGTAACCTCACAGTGTTGGCTAAGGTGAAGTTGTTTGAACTTCGACTTATTTAGTCACACATGTTTCATGTTCAAATCCAGTTGGGTAACTATGTCTTCAGGCTGAGCCCAGCTGTTAGATAATCACCCACTCATCCTAATTTGAACTAACCACGATTATCATGCATAACAGTCACCGCTTCCGTTCAGCTGCATGACAACAGGTGGATGAAACTCTTGCACAGTCTCAAAATGACAGAAATGTCATATCTCACCCCTATTTCCACAGCATTTCCTATTGTTTGATATTCAACTGCTCTTTTAAGGATGTACCAGGCCATGTAGTTTCTATTTTATTATTGATTTATTTATGTTTTTCACACTGTTTATTTTTTTGGATCTCATTCATATCATGTCTGTCTTGTACAATTTTTTTTTTTTTGCAAAGTGTAAAAGGCAAACAAGTGTCATTTTTATTTATACTCTCCAGTGTCCAGTGGTTCCCTTTGTGTATTTTATGTGACTGGATGATAAAAAAAAAATTAAAAAAAACCTTTATATGTGATGTTTGTTCATCATGTTCTGATGGAGCTAGCGATAAATCTGCGTTTCTTAGAAATAATGTATGCTAATCTTTTATTCTTATCAGTTACTGGACTGTGTTTCTTAGAGATCAGTTTTCCAACAAACATAATGTTAAAGCAGCATGAGTCTGGCATAAAAATGAAAATTAGATTATGTATGAAGATACCAACATTTTAAGAGTTGAAAGCATTTCTTTTGGCTTTAGGAGCGCAGAATCGCACAGCAGAAAGAAGCCCTCATGAGAGAAAAAGAGATCGCAGAGAAGATCGCAGCTCGAGCGTACACGCAACAGTACTTCGCTGACCTCCTACCTTCAGTTTTTACTTCACTGAGGAGCCACGGATATTTCTATGACCCAGTGGAAAAAGGTCAAGGTTTGATTATACAGTTGCAGAAAAAAAATTATTAGACCACCCTTGTTTTCTTCGGTTTCTTGTTCATTTTAATGCCTGGTACAGCTAAAAGTACATTTGTTTGGACAAATATAATGACAACAACAAAAAATAGCTCATATTAGTTTCATTTCAGAGCTGATATCTGTCCATTTAACATGTTTTCTTCATAATAAAGAAAATCACTTCAGTTGTTACATCAATATCTGTGTCATCGTACTGACAAAAACAGTGCTTTGAGGCATTCCATGTTTTCTTTTCTGTCTGTTTTAGTCACACACTGCAAAAATCAAAATCTTACCAAGTGTATTTTTCTCATTTCTAGTCAAAATATCTAATCACACTTTTTTTTTTTTTGAATGTGCAACAAGACAAGTTAAAACAACAAAAAAAAAAAAAACACCTTCTACATATGCATGACTGAAATACCACAGTCGAAAAGGAGCAGGAGGAAGTATAACTCACTTAAAATAAGACGTAAACACCTCAAGAGTAACTTTTCAGTGAGATACTGTACTGTATAAGAACTTGTTTTTAGACAATTGATCTTGAAAATCTTATTATTTCAAGACATTTTTCCACTTTTTTGTCAGCAGATTTTTAATTTTTATTATTATTATTTTTTGTTGTTGTTGTTGCTTAATTCAAGAAAAAGACCAAAAAAAATCTGCCAATGGAACGAGTGAAAATAATCTTCTTGAAATAAGATTTTAAAGCTCTATTGTCTTAAAATAAGTTCTTATATCTCACTGAAAAGTTACTTTTTAGGTGATTATGTCTTATTTTAAGTGTGATGGAATGTTTTGACTAGAAATGAGAAAAATACACTTGGTAAAGTTTTGATTTTTGCAGCGCATGATCCACACAGGAGTTAGTATTCCATTGCATAACCATTGTTTTTGATGACTTCCATGGTCTAATCATTTTTTTCTGCGACTGTAGGTTTGTTTGCATTGTCTGATACAGAAATGAGACGTAAAATTGGGCCAGAGGAAAACATTACACAGCACAGTGTGTTTATGTGATGCATGTGTTGTTCTGATTTCCAGACATTGAGACAAATTTCTTCCCATGGCTGATGGATGAAGTTCACAACAGTTTGGAGAAGAGATACACCGCAAGAGAGCTGCTGGACAGTAAGATATGATAAAGAGTAACATTTGTTTAGAAACCGCTCCTCGACTTAGCATCGTTCTCATGCTTTATTTTCAACTTTTTATTCCTGAAAGTCATTTGTTTGACTTTTTTCTCCATAACACAAGTACTATACCAGTGTCCTCTCAACATTACATGACTGAAAAAGAGCAAAGAGATGGAAAATCAGATACTTAGGATATGTATAAATGTGAAAAATCTCCCTTCATGAGCTTATAAAAAGTTTGCAGAGTAAATATTTTTCCACTTAGATGGAATGAATCATTATCAGCGATCATCAGTGGATCATAGACACGGCTGAAGTGCCACCTTGTGGTTATTTTAAAACATTACACATACTGTATGTCAACCTAATGTCACTGTTGCATTATTACCTCTTTCAGATCTCATTCATGACGTCGCCCAGAAAAGACTAGAGAGCTTCAAAGATCCTGAACCACAGCCAGAAGAAACGGACAAATAGAAAGAATTCATCACAGGTCAATGACTTAAATCAGGGGTGCCCAATCCTGGTCCTCCAGAGCTACTATCCTGCATAATTTAGATGTTTCCATTTTCCAGCACACCTGACGGTCGTTATCAGGCTTCTGCAGAGCTTGATGATAGGCTCATCATTTGAATCAGGTGTGTTGGAAGAGGGAGACATCTAAAACATGCAGGATAGTAGCTCACGAGGACCAGGACCGGGCACCCCTGACTTAAATAAACTTCGGTTCATTTATTTAATTACCAAGAGTTGTTTATTCGATTATACTATAAGAGTGTGTGTGTCTGTGTGTGCACGTGTGTGTGTGTGTGTGCACGTGTGTGTGTGTGTGTGTGTGTGTGTGTGTGTGTGTGTGTGTATGTGTGTGTATGGGATAAATTATAGGAAAATGAGCATAGAGTGTGTTACATCCAGTTTAAGTCCAGTTTGAGTCCAGTTCTTAGATCAGTTTTTTATGTTTCAACAACTAAACAACCAGCTTTTGGTTCCTAAACTGGCTTGAAAACAGTTTTCTGGAACTTCTTAGGTCTGTGTTTTTAGCATTGTGGCTTTTTCAATATTTATCTTTAATGTGCTTGAGGTACACTGAAGTTTTTAATTACTCCTAAAACATAGTTAATCAGGATGAATGAAACATCTTCATACTGTTAATGGCGAGTACAAGACTGAAGTATTTGATCTTATTCAGATAAAAGCAGATACTGTGGTTGACAAGTTAATTCATACTTCTCGAGCCGCGATGATTATTAGAATAACTGATTAGTTGTGAATAATTTAATCTCTATACTATTTTTGATACTTGCTTTAAAAAGTGTAAAATTGCTGAATGGAATTTTGTAAACCTGGGGGTGGGGTCGCCTGGAATTTCTAGTAATTGAAAAAAAAAAAAGACTAATAAAAAATATTTTTAATGATTCAATATGTGTTTCTTTATAATTAAAACTCCACACACTTGGGAGAAACCCTTTTTTTCTTTTCTTTTTTTTTTTTTACAATAACTCATCAAAACATCCTTTTCTTTCATTCATGTATTATATTAACCCTTTCACGCATAAATTATAAGAATCTTAATAAGGATTTTTTTTCCCTGAGTGGTTTTTATTCCGCTTTAGGTATGGAAAACAAAACAAACAAACAAAATATGACAATGTCATTGATTTTTTTTTTTTTTTTTTTTTATGAACCTATTTTTCATGGAATTACAGAAATTCCCACTCAGCTGGACACTGTGCATTTAACCTTTTCATGAATTATAAGAACCTTAGTCCAGATTTTTTCCCTGAGTGTTTTTATTCCTCTTTAGGCACGAAAAAAACGACGCAATTGAAATTTTTTTCAATCAACAAAAATGTCCACTCAGCTGGACACTATGCCTTTAATTTTTGAAGCAAAGAACCCATCATCAGAAAGTGATATACAGTGCAAAAACTATGAAAAACCTTTTTCATGCAGTTAATCTAATGTTTTCTCACATTTGATCATACTTTAATATTAGCTATTATGGTGATAATACGTGGTTATGGCAATTATGTGCAAAAAAAAAAAAAGATTCAGAAAACTGTTAATTACAGTCTGATAACAATTAGCAATTATTTACACTAGACATGTTACTGCAGATCAGGTTTATCAAGAACACCAAAGTTACAGTAATGGTATACATTGCAGTGTATGAGATGATGCATTAGTGTCCACTGTACTGGCTGATATGAAACTAAAACAACAAAACCCATAATTATATAAGAGAACAGCAGTATAGCTGTCCACTGTAGTGAGCAGTCTGCATGAAAGGCTTCATTTTAGGAGCACAGAAACATGTATTTACTGATATCCTGTGTGAAAATGATGAAATAAAAACATATTTAATGCTGCTAATATGATGTTTTCTCACATTTTAACATACTCCAATACTAGTTATGACTCACTTCATGGAGATATTATGCAACAAACAAACAAACAAACAAACAAACAAACAAACAAAAAAACCTGTTTGTTTAAAAAAAAAAAAAAGTTTATTACAGTCTAATAACAATTAGCAATGTTTTACACTCAAACATGTCACTACAGATCAGGTTTATCTAGAACAGCAAAGTTACAGTAATGGTATGATTGTCAGTGTATTATGGGATGGTGCTTAAGTGTCCGCTGTGTTGGCTGATATGGAACGAAAACAACAAAACCCATGAATATAGAAGAGAACAGCTGTAGAATAACTGTCCGCTGCAGTGACCAGTATGCATGGAAGGGTTAAATACTCTATATTTCTGTGTGTTACGTATTTCCATTTACCTGCTTGGTAAAAACGACACACTAACCAGTCAGAAAAGTTTAATCTAGAGAAAAAAAACCCTCAAAACTAAACCAGCAGATGAGTTACAGATTCTGAGGAACTGTTTAGGGACATATTCAACGTTGGCTGCCGCTGTTTTATTTGCATTAAACATTGCTTTGCAAACAGTTCAGTCTGGTTCCATCACAGGCAAATTCACATCTGTTTTGCATCACATCAGCTTCATTTAGGTCATCATCCATATAACAAACAGGGGCTATTCAAATGGTTTGCTTTGAGAATGGTGGGTGACATTGTGTAGAGCAGTGGTTCTCCAATTTTATTTTTTTTTACAGTGGATCACCCCCTGAAATATAGTTTTTTAGCCAAGTACCCCCAATTCTCACTTCAGCACTTTTGATTGAAAAAATTAGGTCAAATTTGTTCCTGTGCCAAAGATGTCTGTTTGTATTTGCGATAAGTATAAGTACATTTTGTGTGCAAAATATACTGTAAACCACAGGTGTCAAACATACGGCCCGGGGGCCAAATCCGGCCCGCCGAAGGGTCCAGCATGGCCCTTGGGATGAATTTGTGAAATGTAAAAATCGATTTTAAGATATTAACAATCGTTTTAGTTCAGGTTCCACATTCAGACCAACTCGATCTCAAGTGGGTCAGAAAAGTAAAATATTATCATAAGAACCTATAAATACTCACAACTCCAAATTTTTCTCTCTGTAAAAATGTTAATATTTTCATGTATTGACACTAAAACAAAGTATAATTTTACCAGAAAAATGTAAATAATCTTCACAAACATAAAGAACCTAAAATATCATCAGAAAAGTAAGTTCAATTTTAACGATATTCTTCCTGTTCCTAAATGTTTTGTGTATTTGTAGATCCACTGAGTCTGTAAGTTAGAATGAACATGTGTAAATGATAAACTGAGGCATAATATTGTTAAAATGACACTTATTTTTCAATTTGTTCACGTTACTCGCATTTTTTGAAAAGATCATTTGTAAATGTAAACATTTTCATTGTTTAATTTGACTTTTTTTCGCTCTAAAAGATAGAGAAAAGTTTGGAGTTGACCTTATTTTTTCTATATTCTTATGCTATTATTTCACTGTTCTGGCCCACTTCAGACCAAATGTAGTTGAATGTGGCCCCTGAACTAAAATGAGTTTGACACCCCTGCTGTAAACTGAAAAGGGCCCTCTTTGACTGGTAAGAAAAAGAACTAAATTGGTCATTAATGAATAAATGAACCTTCCATCAACAACAAATAACTTAATTACTCAAATAAAGTCATCTGGAATAATACTGATAAAGCATTCGTAAACATTGTTCTAAGCCTTGAGGGCCCCTTCACGTCACAGACTTCTCTGGATGGGAGGGAGTAGGTCGTGCTGCGCCAAGATGGCAGCGACCTCACTCTGCCTCTTGACCTAGAGGTCACCCTGCCCCCACACCCCGATCACCACGTGCTTAGTCCTGTGTGTAACTGTCTTTTTGTTTTGGGTTTCTGCAGAGGCTCTTTTTTTTTTCACAAATTCCAACACGTAGACTTTGACTACAGGTTGGAATTTGTCTTTTTTTCTCACCTCGAAGCCCTGATGTTTTCCCTTCTCCTATCTGCGAAAACGGGGCACATTACTGCGACAACTGTACCTGTATCCCCATGTTTATGTCTTGTGTTTATGTGATCTTGGTTGTAATCTGGAATACAATTTCGTTGCTCTGAAATATTGTGCAATGACAATAAAGACTATTCTATTCTATTCTATTCTATTCTATTCTATTCTATTCTATTCTATTCTAAAATACAAATGTTCTTAAATGTTCCCAAAGTTAAACAAGATGACTGACAATAAAACTAGCAGTATCCATTTTTATTCATTATTGTGTTTTATATTTCAGCATTAACTCTCATTATTTATTTTCTATTCAATACATGATGGCTTATTGATTTTTTTCTCCAAAATTTTAAGTACCCCCTGGGCTTCTTCCAAGTACCCCTGATTATGGATTATGGAACTGTAATTTGGAGTTGTATATGGATTTTTGTTGATAAAAGCTGAATTGTGATGTTATATGCAGAGGTGGGAAGTAACTAAGTAGAAGTACTTCGTTACTGTACTTAAGTTGATTTTTTTTTAGGTATCTGTACTTTACTTGAGTATTTATTTTTCTGGTAACTTTTTACTTTTACTCCCTACATTTTTGCATAAATATCTGTCCTTTATACCAGTTACATTCTCAGAATAGGCTTGTTACTTTTTCAAACTAAAAGCATGTGACAGTAGGTCAAATACTTCACTTCAGAGGGAAAACCAGTGAACAGAAGGAGTACAGGCTGTGAACACACCTGCAAAGCTGATACCAGAGGACCAGAGCCCTGATTAAACCCATTATCTGCTCTACTACTACTAAAGCTTTATTTTTGGCTTAAACAAACACCATCAAAAATCTGTCACATGTGCTGCTCAATGACGTCTTTAACCGTGTATAAAAAGAGCAGAAGTTCACTTCAAAAGTAGAAAAGCACTCAGAGAGCGCAGACCTCCGCCAAGATAGTGTTTGTTTGTTTTTTTAATTTAAGGTAGTGTTTGAACTTTTTTTAAGGTAGTGTTTGTATTTTTTTAGGTAGTGTTTGTACTTTTTTTTTTAAAGGTAGTGTTTGTACTTTTTTAAGGTAGTGCTTGTACTTTTTTTAAGGTAATGTTTGTACTTTTTTTAAGGTAGTGCTTGTACTTTTTTTTAAGGTAGTGCTTGTACTTTTTTAAGGTAGTATTTGTACTTTTTTTAAAGGTAGTGTTTTTTTTTTTTTAAGGTAGTGGTTGTACTTTTTTTTAAGGTAGTGTTAGTACTTTCCTCCACTAGATGGCAGTGAATGACCTCATGCAGCTCTGTGCCA
>JAQQZY010000017.1:27966289-27983483 GCA_030068375.1 Ostorhinchus rueppellii | reverse complement strand
GTGTGTGTGTGTGTGTGTGTGTGTGTGTGTGTGTGTGTGTGTGTGTGTGTGTGTGTGTGTGTGTGTGTGTGAGGAGACAAACATCAGATAAATAATAAACTGAGCCCGTCTCCGTTCTCAGGGTTTGAACACGTACCAGTTGTAGCTGAGGATGAACGTGTGTTTCCTCATTTTGGGGGTTCGGATCAGGTCCATGAAGGAGGCGGTGGTGGAGTCTGCGTTGTCATCAGTCAGAGTCTGAACACAACAGAACAGTGAGGTCAAACATGTGGTGTGTGGTCCAGAACTGGGCCCACACAGGTTCTAAACAGGCCCCGAGAGCAGAAAGCACACTGAAGATCTGAAGAGTGACCGATGGAGAAGGGGTTCAGGTTCTACAGACGGAACGATAGGATTCAAGGAACTACTGATGTTCTGTGTGTGTGTGTGTGTGTGTGTGTGTGTGTGTGTGTGTGTGTGTGTGTGTGTGTGTTGTTGGTACCTCTATGTTCTTGGACAGGTTCCTGTGGTTCTCCTTGGCCATGGCTTCAGTTATTTCCACAGCTTTGGCCTTTTTGTTCTGGGACAGAAGCCACCGAGGCGACTCTGGAATGAGCCTGAAAACAACAACGACAACAGAACCAAAGCAAACGTCAGAACCATGTCCCACACTGTTCTGTTACAAACCTTTAAACCGTTTGGTCACATTTTACTTCATTTTATTGTCATTTATACTGGTTTGAGTAACTTTTATTCTGTTTAAACCATCTCTTAGTTTGGTTTTTACTAAACTTTAGTCTAATTTAATCGTCTTTTAGTTGGTTTTATAATTTTTCAGTTAACTTTTTACACCTTTCAGTTTATTTTGACTGTTTTTTACATTAATTTCACCAACTTTTAGTCTATTTAAACCATCTTTTATTTTGTTCTTACTGTATTTTAGTCCACTTTAACCATAATTTAGTAGCATTTAGCATCTTTTAGCTTGTTTTTATTATCTTTTGGTTCCTTTTATCCATCTTTTAGTTTAATTTTTCAGGTTTTTACATGAATTTCACCAACATTTATTCTGTTTAAACCATCTTTAGTTTGGTTTTACTATCATTTAGTCTAATTTAATTGTCCTTTAGTAGCGTTTAGCATCTTTTACATTGTTTTTTGTTCACTTTTACACCTTTTAGTGTAATTTTACTGTTGTTTACATTAAATTCACCATCTTTTAGTTTGTTTCAACCATCTTTAGTTTGGTTTTTCTATACTTTAGTCTAAACCATATAGAAAACTGACATGATTAGTGGTTTTACTGTGGCTGTTTTCTCTCTACAAACAGAGCTAAGCTAACGGAGCTATAATGTAAACTATCAGCACACAGTGTTATTTTAGCAGCTGTTAAAATAAGTGTCTATGAGCTTTAGTTTTTGAATAAATCTGGATGATTCCATGCTACACATGTGTAGAAACAAAGAGTTTTATCCTTTATTCAGTGACTGCTTCAGTCTGTACAAACATACTGTGGAGTCACTGGTGGTTTTGGGACCAGACTGCCCCCTGGTGGTCACAGTTTGGAATATTAACACTACCTCTGACCAAATAAATGATCAAAGTAGAATTTAACTCAGTGGGGCCGATGATCACGCCGGTGTGATCAGCTCATGTGGGGTCTGTAAAGCACCGTAACAAAAAAACTCTGTCACATGGAGCGCTGTCGTCAACTTTACTCCAAAGTGTGGATTTGAAACTCTGTCCCAGTTTTTATTTGGCGCCGACAGACCACAGAAATCCGGAGATATGATTGTTTTAATTTCATAGTAGAAAATCTGTTTATCTGAGTATAAATGTGCACTTCTACTGGTGGGATGGGACGGCAGGAGGTGCGTTTGTGTCCATATGTTCACCATTTTATGAACTGGGAAAAGTGGTCGAATCAGCGGATACGACTGTACATGATGACGTTCTAGTTATAGACGCTATATAGACGTTATAGGTTATAGTGAAATAATAATTATCTCTTCATATAGATGAAGTTGTGCTGAAAAAGAACATACCAAGCATGAGCATGTGACACATTTTTATGTGGTATATAGAGACAAAAATCAAAAGGATTAAAAAACATCAAAAATAGACTCAGGACCAGTGTTGGGCACGCTACTTTGAAAAAGTAATTAGTTACAGTTACTTCTCCCAAAAAGTAACTGAGTTAGTAACTGAATTACTCCACTATAAAAGTAATTAGTTACCAGAGAAAGTAACTATTGTGTTACTTTTTTTTTTTTTTTAGTTTAAAAATGTCTCAGAATTTGGATTTTTAGAGCCGCCCCCGCCGAGGTTCCAAAATGTTGGAACCAAAACCCAAACGGTCCATCTAAACACTGCAGACACTGATTGGTCCGTTTCCTCTGTGACACAAACACAGATATGGAAGTGGACAGTAAATACAGCGGGACATGAGTCCACATGAGGACAGAACTAACCTGAAACAGGATGGGTCTGGGACATTCAGTCTGAGGCCCATGGAAACATTCAGACCAGACAACACGCACGTGGATACGCGGCCGAGTCGACTTGAGTCAAGCCGATGCTACAAAGTGGAAACGCGGCAATACTTTGTGTGTGTGTGTGTGTGTGTGCTGGGTTTGTGTGTAAACACCCGCTCACCTGATGTCTCTGGTTGGTTCAACAGGAAATCTTACTCTACCTTAGCCAATCATCATTTCAGGCTGTTCTCTGGCCCCTCCCCTCCCCCCTTTACCAAAAGGAAAAAACACACACATGCAGCCCCTGTGTGTGTGTGAGCCAAGTCAGATGACAGCTCCAATGAGTAGCTTCAGTAACGCGCAGTAACGGCGTGTTAGTGACGGAAACGGCGTTATAACATAAGATAAAGTAATTAGATTACCCGTTACTGAAAAAAGTAAGGCTGTTAGTAACGGCATTTATTTTAACGCCGTTATTCCCATCACTGCTCAGGACTTAAAGGGTTAAAAAACAAACATGGATGAACTTCTCTCACCAATAATAAACCAAGAAGAGGATGTAGGGGATGGTGATGACGACCTGCAGCCAGCGCCAGTCAGAGATGTAGTAGGCGAGCAGAGGGAGGATGAGGATGCCGACGCTGAAGAACATCTGGTAAATGACTCCCACCGTGCGTCTGTACTCCACCCCGACGAGCTCCGTGACTGAAAACAGACCAAAACAAGCACACGTTAGAAACGAAGACGACACTGGCTTATCGTTAAGTTTGTACAAAAAGGTGTTTTCCCTGGTGTTTAATTGTTCATTTTTTAAATTATTTTATTCTTTTTAAATTTTATTTTACTGTATTTTGTTCCATCTATCTACCATCTTAGTTTCTATTTTTCTTTCTTTGTTAAATTCCAGTTTGTCGTGTAGAACCAGACTGGGAAAAATGGGACAAGCTCTGAAATTAAATATTCAAATGTTACTTAAATCTGAACCAAAAAAATGATAAACAAACATGTTTTTAAAATAATGTGCTGTGTAATATGTTGTGAGGCTGTTTTAGAATAAAAACTGGAATGAAATAACCACAGGTTTGACCTCTGGCAGGACTGTGTGTGTGTATTCTTGGATAAAACAGCTGATTATCTCACTCAGCACGTATCCGGCCACCCAGCCTCCTTTCACCCCGAAACCATAGAGCGTCCGGAAAACCAGCAACGACGCATAGTTTGGAGCCACGGCCACCAGTATCCCAGCGATCCCATTCAACAGGCTGGACATCAGGAAGCTCATTTTCCTGCCAAACCTGGAACCAGACGTCAGCGAATTTATTAAAGACAAATGTTTACATGAACACAAACGACAGGAACGACGTGGACAAAAGTATGTGGACACGTTGAATTCAGGTGTTTGTCTTCTAACAGGGGTCTGGATATAAAATAATAATAATGACTAATGTTATAATATAGTTTTATATTATGGGATACATGTTGTTGCATTGGTTCGTTTGGTTTAACTTTGCTTCTAAAATGCCTCAGATCAACACTGATTTTATTTATTTATTTTTAAATCAATGATTTTAAATATTCTTCCTCTAAATTTATTTTACAGATGTGACAGTTTCAAAAGCTGTTGAATTATTAATGTGGCTGTAACTGTGCAGGTTCTTAAACAGGAGAATCAGATCCTGTTCTTCATCATGTTTGTATTAAAATAAATAAAATATTTAAAAAGCATAGAGATGGGCTCCAGTTCTTAACTGCCTTAGGTTTTTTTTTCTCCCTGATGTAATCAAAGAGTGTGTGTGTGTATGTATATATATATATATATATATATATATATAAAAATAATGGTACGTGTGAATACAGGTCCTATCATAACTGTAATACCTATGTCCAAATATGGACAACATAGGAATATAATTATTTTTCCTATTATATGATGAAATCTAACATACATTTATAGAAGGTGGAAGCTACTCTGAAGGCCAGCTTTACTTTTCTTTTCTTTTTTCTGTTAAGTTCCTGTCATTTGTGCAAATGGCAAAAAAGTAAAAAAAAAAAAGTCGCATTTGTCACTATTCTTTTTTTTTTTAACAAACTGAACATTTAAATAATGAATGATAATGGATTAGATTTTTATAGTGCTTTTCAAGTCACCCAAAGCACTTTACATTGTTGATCCATGATTCATTCACTCTCACATTCTCCCTCTGGTGGTGGTAAACTACATTTGTAGCCACAGCTGCCCTTGGGCAGACCGACTACTATTAATAGGAGGAAAATATGACAAACAAAATCATTTCAACACCTAATGTGTCTGTGGTGAGCGTTCTGAATGTAGGATTTATTGAAAAGTTTCCTAAAATTTTTAACATTTTTGCTCAAAAGGATAAAAACCAAACTGTGCTGATAGAACAGACCTGAAACCCCTGGTGTTTAGACGTTCTATGGACCATAATGTGAACCTACAGGGTTCGTTTGTGAAGATGAAGTGTTTGTTTTCCATCAGATGGAAAACGCTGCCTCACCTGTCGGCCAGGTAACCGATGGCAACGCTGCCGACCAGGAAGCCCACGTTCAGGGTGGACTGGTACAGGTCCACCAGCCACGCATCAGAACACACCAGGTCGAACTGCAACGACAGCAGGAAGCACACGCATTCTGATTAAACGGTTTAGATGAATAAAGATGAAAATATGGAAACGGAAAAAAGATCAAATCTGTTCATGCAGACGCTGAAAAGAATGTAGAATATGTGCAATAATCCTCTGTTCGAGCAATAACACAACATTTATACAAAATACGTTCTAATAAACACGTCTACTTTGTAGATTAATAATAATAATAATAATAATAATAATAATAATAATAATAATAATAATAATAACAACAACAACAATACAGTCTGAATGGTCAAAAACTGAGGAACTCCACTTTTCTTTATCAGTTTAACTCATTTATGTGGTTAATGGGTCAGAAATGATCAAACATTTAAGAAAAATACACATTTATACAAATAAACACTAAAGCGGTTTTAAAGTGGAGTAAAATGACAATATTTACAAAATAAAAAGAAAATGTGTTCAAAGATGGTTTTTGTTGTGAATTTAATTTTCTTATTTATTATTACTTACATACTTATATATTGTTTTATGACTATGATTACCATTATCACATTATTATGATATATTTATATAAACATATTAAACATATTAGAATGTAATAACACTATGTTCACAGCAGGTTTTCATTTAATGCACAATTTAGATTTTTTTTTTTTTTTTACAAAAATATGTTTTTTTCTGTGCTTGAAATGTGACTTCTATCAGTTTTGAGTCTGAATTGAATGTGACCCTGAAGTGACCCACATGGACTACAGAGGTCCTGAAGTGACCCACATGGACTACAGAGGTCCTGAAGTGACCCACATGGACTACAGAGGTCCTGATGTAATGCATAACACACACGGTTTACAAAAGGACCCTTCCTCGGACGCAGAACTGTGACATTTGTCGCATTTCAATGTCGTAAAGGTCGGATAAATGCGATCTGGCCGTTCAGACTGAAGTCTCGTTGGAAAAGATCAGATCTGGATCAGATTTCGGACCATATATGGAAGTGGTCTGGGTCGGATTAGTGCTGCTCACACGATGTGGAACAGATCACATACAGGTGATCAAATATGGACACTTGTACCTGTGTGTGAACGCAGCCTTAGGTACTTATTATTTCTACTCGTACTTTCGAATGTTCTGTTTCTTCACGACTGTTTTTATAGTTATTATTATTAATATTTTCTTCTATGTGTACGTACAAGTACTGCTACTGGAACCGAACGTTCCTGAGGAATCAATAAAGTTCTATTGTATTCGGTTCTATTGTATTCTAAATACATCATGTACATATAAAGGTCAAAGGTCAAGCTCCTCTGCCTGCACTTCCTGTTTCGTACCTCTGTCACGAAGCTCTGCCGTCCTTCGTAGTCGTACTCCCAGCCCTGTTGGCAGGTGGTGGTGGGGGTGGTGTGGGCGTCGGCCTCCTCGGTGTCACATGTCAGGGTGCTGGCGTTCCACACCACGTCGTACTGTTGGCAGCCGCTGTACTGCAGCTCCCCGGACACGTTGACCAGCGGCGCCGTCAGACGCCGGGACTCCCCCAGGCTCCACCCACAGGTCCGCCCGGTCTCCTCCACCGCCGGGACCCGACACCAGTGGTCCGGGGTGAAGCCCTGGAACACGATGCCCACGTAGACCCCCGCCCACGGCATGGACACCAAACACAGCAGCGCGAAGATACGCTTCTGACAGCGGCCGAACTTCCCTGCCTCCTCCAGGATGTCATCGAAGGTGGTCATGACTGAGATGGAGTGTGTTAGAGTGTGTAAGAGTGTGTTAGAGTGTGTTAGAGTGTGTTAGAGTGTGTAAGAGTGTGTTAGAGTGTGTAAGAGTGTGTTAGAGTGTGTTAAGAGTGTGTTAAGAGTGTGTAAGAGTGTGTAAGAGTGTGGTAGAGTGTGTAAGAGTGTGTTAGAGTGTGTGATCTCTTTTGTATGTTCTCTGAGTGTGTGTGTTCTCTCTCTCTCTCTCTCTCTCTCTCTCTTCTCCCTCTGTTCTCTCAGACTCTTCCTCCTCCGTGTGCTGCTGTCGGACACAGTTCTGGGTTTTTAACTGGACGAGCAGGACCAAAGGTCTACACACATACGCACAGACACACACATGTGGGAGCAACAGAGCGTTAAAGCACGTTGTCATCGACGTCAGAGTGTGTGTGTACGAACAGACCGACGTGGACACACACCTGGATGTGTCTGTGCATCTCATTGCGGGAACGCCGTCATTAAGCTGTCAATCAGTCCGTGTTCCTGCGAACAAACATCTGACACACGTGGGTAAGAATAGAAAAGAATAGAACTTTACTGTAAAATTAATTTAGCAGCATCTCTCCAGCACCATTTCATAAGAGACAACATATCAAATATTAATAAAAGGACAATAAATATTATACATCATATGCATCCAATCACACAAGCCTAAAAACATATACACACACACACACACGCACACACACACACACAACAGATAATATAAAAATATACTCAGTTAAAAGTGCTTCGTTCAAAAGTGGTGTATAGTGTATTTAGAGGGGGGTTTGAAACGTCTGTTGGTGCCTTCAGTGCCTGTTCCTCCTGACAGAAGGCAGAGGGGTAAACAGTTCATGTCCAGGGTGTGCTGGGTCTGTGCAGCCTGCCAGCGGACATCTCACACAGAGGGGGCAGTGTGGTCCTATCCCCCTCTGCTGCTCTCACCCCCTCTGCAGAGCTTTCCTGTCCTCTGCAGCTCCAACACACAGTGCAGCAGTAGGACAGGACACTGTCCACAGTGGCCCTGTCAAATCTGACCAGCAGATTTTGGGGAGCTGGGACCGTGGAGTCTCTGCTGATGGGACCAGGTGTTGACCAGGTGAGGTCAGCTGTGATGTGTACTCCCAGGTACCTGAAACAGTCCACCCTCTCCCCACTGACGTTCAGCTCAGTGCTCAGTCCGTTTGGTTTCTGAAAGTCCATTATAATTTCTTTGGTTTTAGAAGTGTTCAAGTCCAAGTTATTATTGTAACACCACTGTCAGGTGCCGGACCTGGTCTCTGTAGGCCGTCTGGTTATTGTGGATCAGTCCTCCAACAGCCGTGTCATCGGCAAATTTAACAATGGTGTTTGTGGGGTGGATGGGGGAGCAGTCATGAGTGTAGAGTGGAGAAAGGGCTGAGGACACACCCCTGCGGTGTTCCGGTGCTGAGGGTCAGAGTGGAGGAGGTGTGGGGTCCCATCCAGACCCTTTGTTCCGTAGGAAGTCCAGTCCCCATGTGCACAGAGAGCTGACCAGTCCCAGGCTGCTCAGTTTTGTGACCAGTTTATGTGGGATTATGGTGTTGAATGCTGAGCTAAAGCCCACAAACAACATTCTAACATCTGTGTTATCCAGGTGTGCAGAGCTGTTATTACTGCGTCGTCCGTGGATCTGTTTGATGGATATACAAACTGATACTGGTCAAAAGCAGCGGGTAGGGCAGCTTTAATGTGTGACAGAACTAGTCTCTCAAAGCATTTGGTGATTATGGGAGTTAAAGTAACTGGACGGTAGTCATTCGGGCAGCTGTGCTTTTCTTGGGAACTGGAATGATCGTGGTGGACCTGAAGCACGAAGGGACGACACTGCAGCAGTGAGAGGTTGAAGATGGTGGTGAACACTCCTGCCAGCTGGTCAGCACAGGCCTTAAGGATGCATCCAGAGATCCCATCCCGCCCCACTGCCTTCCTGGTGTCCAGTCTGCTCAAGGCAGCTTTGACCTGGTGCTGATGGAGCTGTATCTGGAGGTCATCCCCTGGTAGATCTGGCCGACAGTTGGCCTCTCCTCTGCTGGTCAAAACGAGCAAAGAACTGGTTCAGGGTGTTAGGGAGGGAGCCGCCCATGGGCTTCAGGGCAGCTCTTCTTATCCCCTGCCACATGTCCCTGGAGCTGTTGGTGTTGAAATGCTCCTCTATGCGCTGATTATATGCGCTTAGCTTCCCTGATGCCCCTCCTCAGCCTCAGGGAAGAAAAGAAAAGCAGCAGAGGATTTTATTCCCACTGGGTTTGTTCTATCGGCTCGGAAACGCTTCAATAGTTTATTTTGGTGAATTTGACTTTTATTTCTTACATTTCTTTCATTCTCATATGAATATATTGTACAAACTGCTTTTGTAAGCCTGTGTTTTTATTTTTCATTTGTTGATCCTTTTGACCATGAAATTTGCCAGAAATGGTACATTTTTGAAATCTAGAATCTTTTACCCTTAGATGCATTTTATTTTCCCATGATTGTATTAAATTCCTCAAATAATCCTTCCTGTTTAGTTAAAGCTGCACATATTAGTTTTAACATTTAATTACCTGCCAGTAAAATATTATTATAGCAGTAATTTAATGTTATTCTGCTTTAATTTACCAGTTGTAGCAGTGAAAATAATGATCAATCTCCTAAAAAAATAAAAAAGAAACACTTGTCATAAGAACAGAAAGAGGAAAATCTTGATAAAGAACAAAATACACATGAAAAAAGACAATATTATAGTTAAATATAATATAGAAAATTTGATAAAAGAACCAACTGTGATAGATTTAGCCTGTTTTTGTGTTTTTTTGCTGTAAATTCCAGTCGGAAGAACAGGAATAACAGGCCACATGATGTGTTTTATATAAGAGCGACTATAGAATTTAAAGAAATAATAATAATAATAATAAAGTCTTATAAATATTGAAAAGCGATGTCGTGTTGGTGCTCGTCTCAGATTTCCCGATGAAAAGACAACATTCATAAACAGCAGATCTCTTATTTATTCAAATAATGCAATATTTTTTACATCAAGTTTTTTTTTTTAAATAGGAAAAAACAGGCAAAGAGCTGGAAAACATGTCGGACCAACAGAACTCACACCGACTGAAACGGATCCACCACCGTGTGCTTCGTCGAAGCCGCCGCGACGCCTCGGTTCCAACCTAAGCCTCCGTCCCAGTTTCAGAAGCTGCTTTAAACACGGCACAACCTCAACACCTGAACTAAAAAAAAAAAAACAAAACCGAACAGAAGAAGCACAGGAGTCGGCTCGTGTCTCCATCCCCGGTTCTGGACGGTTCCATGCAGACGACAGCGGAACCAGACTCAACGCAACGACTGGACCCAAACGTACCGTCGGACTCTGGAAAACGCAAACACGCTCGCATTCCACGTCACACATCCTCAAATCACAGCCGGGATAGGAAAGAAAAAGCTTTCAGAACCTTTGGAGATGTTTGGAACTCTGCGTGTTGGAATAATACGGAAAATTCACCGGGATTTCACTGGAAATACGGAATTCTGGTGCATTTACTGGACTGTATTCTCTAAACCAGGGGTCATATAATAATAATAATAATAATAATAATAATAATACTGATGCACAGCTGAATAAAGTAGCAAAATAATGACATAATAACCTATAAATAACGATCAAAATGTCACATTTCTCTTTGTTTTAGTTCGAAAAAAGTTAAATTACACTATGAAAATGTAAATAACCTGAACAAACATGAACCTGAAATATCTTGAAATATATCCTGAAAAATGCAAATAACCTACAAAAAAACCCTGAAATTTGTGTGATTTTGACAATATTTTGCCTGTTATTAAATACGTTGTGCATGTGTAGATCCACTAAATTAGAATGTGCACGTGTAAAAAAACAAAAAGAGGCAAAATAGTGTTAAAATTGCACTGATTTTTCACCATAAATGCCAGTTTTTTCATGATTTTTCAGGTTTTTCACATTTTTTTATGAAAGCGTAGTTTGTAATTATAGACATATTCATTATGTAATTTTCTTTTTTGAACTAAAACAGAGATTAATAATAGTTTATGTTATTATTTTATTATTATTCTGTATATGATTCCTGATATAGATAATAAAATTTTCCAAATGTAATTTTCTTTTTGTGCACAAAGAAAAATAAATTACCCTTGATTTCTAATCTCTTCAGTGTAATTTTTTTTCCACAAACTCTTCCTGTTTTGTATGTTTGACCCCCTCATGTAGACGTTTCTTCATTGTGGAGGTGTACTTTATAAAAAATGTAAATAACCCACGAAGAACATGAAAAATAAGTGTAATTTTGACAATACTCTGCCTGTTATTAATTATTTGTGTATGTGTAGATCCACTGGGACCTGTAAGTTTTAATGTACACGTGTAAATAACAAATAAAGGCGAAATATTGTTAAAAATTGCACTTATTTTTCTTCGTAAATGTCCGTTTTTTCATGGTTTTTCACATTTGTTTGTAATTCTAGACATATTCATAATGTAATTTTACTTTTTGTTCTAAAACAGACAGAAATATTAGTAGATGTCATTCATTGCTATTAAATATTATTTTATTATTCTTCTGTATGCGACCCCTGATATAAATAACAGTAGTTTCCTTAATTGCACTCGTTCCTCTTTTTCTAATTTTTCCACATTAAGTACAAATGAATCCAATTTTTTTTCTCGTGATGTGTTAGAAAAACTACTTCTGTGTACAAAGTTTTAGAAAGACCCTGAAAAGTGAATGTTTTTGTCGTTCCGTCGCATTAATTCCAAATTATCGACAAAGGAAATTTAGTCGTTTTAACGCAGAGTGTGGATTCTCCTTTCGACAAATAAAAGGGATTTGTGAGTTTAAATCCTCAAAACTGCACAAAAATGTCAAAATAAAGTGTCAACGTACACACCGTGCACCCGATATGAGCTGATACTGTGATGATGAGCGGAAACACTGCAGGAAATGTAACACTAGAAAGAAGACGATCACTGCAAACACTTGAATTATGGTGTTAAAACGTCGTGATCTTCAGTCGGATCTCCGTGTGTGTTTGGTGTTAAAGGGATGAGTTCGGCACCGAAACATTTTGGCTTCAATGATTCAACCCGTAAAGACCCAAAACGACTGATATTTAACACTTAAAACCGGTTTATTCATTCATCTGAACACGTGGAAATAATTGGTGTAAAATGCAGTTCGGCGTCTATTTGTGGTCATCAGATTTGACCATATTTGGACATTCAGAGGCGCCGTAGTTACCATGGAAACACCGTCATCTTCTACAATAGTAGTTGCTTTTCCATTAAGCTTATGTGCAAAACTTTGCCGATATTTACTAAATCTTGGAAAAAACCGAAGTGCGTAATAGGGGTTTTCCCATTAAATCACAAATGCGATGATTTGTTTATTTATTATCACATAGACGATAAGAGAAGTTATTGCATAAACGTAGAAATGAATGTAAATACGGTGTTTATTTACAGATATATTCGTTATTATTAGACATTAGCCTCTATCTGCTCCTAAATGATTCAATTATTCAGTTTCCTGGTGTGTCCTCACAAACCGCACCATGTTTCTGTTCAAACTTCTTCTTTTGTTGTAACGTTCGTCCACATCTGTTTTTTTTTTTTATTCATGTGACTAATTGCAAAGAAAGTTCTTTCCATTGCAGTTTTGCGGGATATAGCAGTTTTACAATGTGTGAAAAACCACCTCTTTCCAGCTCAAAAACTTAATAAAAAAAAAACACGAGTTTTGGCAAAATTGTCCTTTTCCCATTTGGTACATTTTTATGCACGAGTTATATTTGCGATATTCCAGGGTCAATGGAAAAGCGACTAGTGACTCACTACTCCCCCTAGTGGTCACATAAATCCTCCGACCCCTCGCTGTACATAAATTCAGTTTATATTTAAATACTTTGCCAGCTCTTTATTCTAAACACTGACGATGATTTTAGTTTTTTTTTTTTTTTTACGTTTGAATGTAGAAATACTATAAACAAACCCTTTTTAAATCAGATTTGTGTGATGTAGCAATTTAGCAACGCCCAAAAAACTACCCCTTACCAGTGCAAAAACTATTAATCAAAAAACCAGAGTTTGGGTGAAACTGTCGTTTTCCCATTAGGTACATTTTTATGCACAAGATACATTTGCGATATTTGACGGTCAATGGAAAAGTGACTATTGATTCACCAGTGGTTGTAGATGCTTGTTCTTATGTTCAATTATTGATATATTTGCTGAAAATGACACTATTTCTTCCAATTTCATAAAATAATCATTGAATTTACACTGAGATTTCACAAACTTCTACAAGACGAGTAAATTAAATATCGGAAAACACCTGATTGTCACTGAAAAAAATGCAAAATGCAGATGATAATATTAGAATAAATGGCGATAAATCACTTCAGAGGAGGTGAAATTTACAGAATAATTCATTTGGAAATCGACACAAAAGCAGTTGTGGGTCTTTAAGGGTTAAAATCGCGTGGATTTCAATCACAGACTGAGCTTCAGTGTATGAGCGCGTGCGTTACATGAACATCAGCGGTGGCTTTAGACATATGGCTTATTTAAGGGGAGGGGGCGGGGTTAAATTAACGTCGGAGCAACGCCAACCGTCCATTCACGCTTAAGGCCGTCTCCAAGTTGCTCAGAACACAAATGATCGTCTCAGACAACCATTTAAATAATCGAAAAATAAACTCAAATGTGAGCAGTTCACCAGTGACGACAACAAACAAACAAACAAAACGTCCATATTATAGAACAATATCTTCTATGTACAATGTCTCTGATCAAAACAAGACAAGAATTACTCTGTCGTTGGACATGTTTCATCGATGAAAATGCAAAGGAAATTCATCTTTAGGAAGGCATCGTGCTCTCGTTACGGGGCTAGAAAGACAAAAATCTGCTCTTGTAGCATCTGTAAACAGCGAGGTCAGACCAGCGGGCGTCTTCATTCCCTTTAGAAACAACTCGAGCCGACACCTTCGCCTTCGTCCGGTGAAACGAACGCTTTCCTCGGTTTCCTCTGATAGTTGCTGGCGTCTCCCAAAATCTGTCACATGTACTCGACATCGAAACACTCAACCCTAAAGGACACCGTTTCTTCTTTTTTTTTTCTTATTTGCTAACGCTCTTTAGTGAGGCAGGTTTATTAAAGTTAAAGGGGCAATTTGTAACAAACTATGTGGACAAAAGTATGTGGACGCGTTGAATTCAGGTGTTTTTTTTTTTTTTCTAACAGGGTCTGGGATACAACATAATAATGATGAATGTGATAATATAGTTTTATATTATGGGATACATATCATTAAACTGCACTGTTTAACCCTTTCATGCACAAATTATGAGAACCTTAGTCAAGATATAGTTCCTGAGTGTTTTTATTCCTCTTTAGGCATGAAAAAACAAAAAAACCCCAATGTGATTGGTTTTTTTTGTGTGCTGGACAGCATGCATTCAATTTTTGAACCAAAGAAACGTATTTAAAACCTAATATGAGAAAGTGATATGAAAAACTATGCAATAAAATATTTTTAATGCTGCTAGTCACATGTTTTCCCACATTTTTATCAGACTAATACTAGTTATTATTCACTTCATGGAGATTGTATGCCCAAAAAAAAAAAAAAAAGAAGCTGGTTTGCTTGTTTATTTACCCTAAAATGTGTGAAAACTATGAAATAATTTTCTAAATATTGATAATCTGATGTTTTGTTACATTTTAACATACTCCAATACTAATTATTACACACTTTGCAAAAACTGTTTTAATAAATAACAAATAACAGTTTTAATAAAAACTGTTAATTACAGTCTAATAACAATAACAAGCAATTGATTTACACTCAAACATGTTCGTGCAGATCAGGTTTATGAAGAACAGCAAAGTTACAGTCACAGTATGAATGTCAGTGTATTATGGGATGGCGCATAAGTGTCCACTGTGCTGGCTGATATGGAACTAAAACAACAAAATCCATGAATATATAAGTGAACACCAGTAGAATAACTGTCCACTGGAGTGAGCAGTGTGAATGAAAGGGTTAATAGATATAGAATAAACTATATAGCCATAAATATTGGGACACATCATGTCTACAGCTGTAAAACGTCCTGATCATGATGATTTAAGATAAAAACTTTAATATTTTTGTAAAGTTTAATGGGAGATGGTTCGTTGTGGTGGAAAATTATTAATTAGAAAATATTCTAGAAATTTAGAGGAAGAACATTTAAAATCATGGTCATGGATCAAAAACAAACAAAACAAACAAACAAAAAAAAAAATCAATGTTCGGAGGCATTTTGGAAGCAAAGATAATTTAACCCAAACTAACCAATGCATTCATATTTATCCCATAATATAAAACTCTATTCAAACATTCATCATTATTGTTTTGATCCCAGACCCCTGTTAGAAAACAAACACCTGAATTCAACGTGTCCACATACTTTTGTCCACATTGTGATTTCAAGATGAACTGACATTATTGATAGAATGTGATAAAATAACAGTTCGGACATGAATACGATGCATTTCTAACATTCACATAAATGCAAGGACGGGTTCTCTCTGAATGTAAATTAGCGCTCGGCAAAAACCAGGGATGCACCACTAAATGATCCGATCTCCACCTTCATGTGATCGACACGTGCCTGTTGTACGTGTTCGGTTTTGTTTCAGTAGTTTTACGCTCAGTTCAATACACGACGTGTGCTCAGTGGTGTGTACTTCTGATACTGAATAAGTGTGGACACGAAACAACAGGTCGTTTCAGTCAAGTTCATTTATATAATCTGTTAGCTTAGCCCGCTAGCAGGTAGCATGTTAGCCCTTAGCAACAAAACAACAGGAAAACAGAGTCAAACTAAGTCAAACATTGGTGCATCCCGAGAATAAAACACATCAAAAGACCTTCTGAGTGTCGCTAGTTTACGGTTCAGATGTTTTCCTGGTCCTTTCATCTGAGGTAAACAAGATATAACAAAAACTAAACATCACATGCTTCAGTAGTTTGGCAACGGACACTCAAACAACAACTTCTGTGGTAAAATACTGCCCCAAACTGTTCACTCAAGCTACAAACCGCCCCTTTAACCAAAGAAACAAAGTGCTAAAGTAATGGCACAGCTAGAAGATCCACCTAGCATAATTTAATAATAATTTAACATCCGTGAACACCTTCATCGACGTGCCTCACTGCAGAGTCTGGACGCAAAAAAAGAAGATCAGTGAAGCTCCGAGGTTGAGTTTCAGCGTCTTATTTCAATGACTCGCTTTGGAATTAATTCATTTTAATGGGGTCGCGTTAAAGAATCAGCTCTCAATAAATATGAAACCATGTGCTAATGTCATCAGTCTGTAGACAGTGGACTGGAGAAAGTCTGAGGAGGCCAAGGAAAAGTGGAGTCCAACAAAAACAACAAAAAAAGAAAACTGAAAAAAGTCCCAGGAGAGAAGAAAAGGTTTTCAATATGTCGCAGACTGTTGTTGTTGCTATTATGGAGACATTCACTGAGAGAAAAGAGTTCCAATTGGACGTGGAAGCGGGAGGAGGAAGTGACATCACACCCTGAGGAGGTCCTCGTCACTGTCGTCCTCGTCCCGTTTCCTATTGGCTGCCGTGCTGTTACCGTGGTTCGGACCAGAAGAGCGAGGTTTGCTGCTCTTCCTCTTTCGGTCGGAGTCGTCGAGGAGGCCGACCAGGTCCTCGTCGCTCTCCTCCTGAAAACAGAAGAAGAACGTCAGACCTCGTATTTGTGTTTGGTCACAGTGAGACCGAGAACCGCTGAGTGAAAACCCGAGAAGAGCAGAAGAAAAATAAAACCAGTGTCCGTGTACGTCAGCGTCTGTTCCATGTGAATGTGTGAGGTTCTGTTCTGTGTCTGGATGCACATCAATCGAACGACAGAAGTGGGCGGGACTTTCACTGGAGGAGAACTCATCTCATCCAATCACAGTCCATATATGACTTCTATCCGTGACCAACAGGAAATAGACTGATATGTGGACCCATTTACATGTTAGAAACGATGAACATTAGAAGGAAAGGCACATTTTTAATATTTCAAAAAATTTGCAAATAAATTAAAATAAATAAAAATATTAAAAATCAAAATATCTCAAAATTGTGAAACTTTGCAGATATTGTTCCAAGGACAATACAGATTTTTTTTTTTTTTAAATGAATCCAACCAGTAGCTTTCAGAGAAGATTGTTAAAATCAACACATTGGGGACCTTCAGCTTGACCCTTCAAGGTCACTCAAGGTCAAAGGTCATCAGAATCAGAATCAGAATCAGATTTATTGCCAAGTAATTTTTACATTACAAGGAATTTGCTTCCCAGATTACAAC
>JAQQZY010000017.1:27858727-27869736 GCA_030068375.1 Ostorhinchus rueppellii | reverse complement strand
GTCTTTAAGGGTTAAAGGTGGATGTTCAGGTCTTTAAGGGTTAAAGGTGGATGTTCAGGTCTTTAAGGGTTAAAGGTGGATGTTCAGGTCTTTAAGGGTTAAAGGTAGACCAAAGACGTTTTCTGTATAAATTGAGTTTTAGCAAAAACAGTTTTAATTCTCACTTCTTGTGTTTATGATTTGGGTTTGGATTAGGGTTGAGTTGTTTAGGTTGAGTTCAATTATAATCCCCTGGTTCTTGTGTCTAACCTGGTTCTGACATTAACTTGCTTCTGTAAATGTGTAACTGGTTCTGATCCAACAGCATCCATCTGTCCTCATATCTTTCTGTTCTCATGTCCATCTGTTCTTGAGTCCATCTGTCTTCATGTCCTTCTATCTTCATGTCTTTCTGTCCTCGTGTCTTTCTATCATCGTGTCCTTCTGTCCTCATGTTTTTTTGTCTTTCTGTCCTCATGTCCTTGCCTCCTCATGTCTTTCTGTCCTCATACCCTTCGATCCTCATGTCTGTCTTTCGTTCTTTTTCTCCACAGCTGACTCTTTACTCTCAGAAGTTTGATGAGTTCCAGGAAACTTTGTCCAAAAGCAACGAAATCTATGTGCGTTTCAAGAAGGAGATGGATAACGTAGGTGTTGACACTCGTTCAGCTTCATCAAAGGGCATATTTACTGTTCTTTATCCACTTTAGTCTGGTAAATCTAGTGGAATTTGAACTAAAACTACACCATTTGCTAAAAACATTCAGCTTTGATTTAATATTAACCCATAAAGACCAGCTGTACTTCTGGAGAAGCACCAACATATTGTTTTACTTCTATTTCTTATATATATATATATATATTTTTTTTTTTTTTTTATTATTTTAAACTGTACATTTACACAAACATGCACTTATACACAAAGAAACACACATACACAACATAACAATAATAATAAGAAGTTATTCAACAAAAGGTTTTACTTCTATTTAACTTTTCTTATGTGATTTATTAGTTTTTATTCTGATATTATTCTCTGTATTTAGCTTTTTTTAATTTTAAAACAAAAAAAAGGTGTCTTTTACAATAATATTTATCCTTATCTGATCATAAACCCAGTGTGTCCATCCACTGGCATTGATCCAACTCCATGGGTTTTACTGGTGAATCAATGTTGTAGAAGATGATGGTGTTTCCACGGTAACTATGGAGCCTCTGAACATCCAAATGTGATAATACATGATGACCATGAAAAGATAAAGAACTATATTTGACACCAATTATTTACATGTATTAATAGGATTAATGGATCAACAGGTGTTAAACAGTTCAGTAGATGGTTTAGATTAAAGGTGGATTTTTGGGTCTTTAAGGGTTAAAGGTGGACATCTCCATCTTTAAGGAATCATTTTCAGTTTCACTTTGTGAAAATCTCTGGAGTGTTTGCAAACTTGTCAGCTCAGTGTTCTCATGTTCTTCGTTCCTTCCTACAGATGTCTGAGAAGATGAAGAAAATGGACAAAGAGTCCAATCTGTGGAAGACAAGGTTCGAGAACTGTAACAAGGCGCTGACAGACATGATCGAAGAGGTAGGAAGGAAATCAGACATGAATCTCTGTAAAAGTATTTATAGAAGAGTATTTAGTGAAATGGCACCACAAACAGAACCACAGTTCCCCTGGGCTGGAAGTGGAACAGCATCAGTGTAAAAACATCTGCAGACCCTTCCTTCCACAGACTTTACTGACAGAGTAAACTTAACACCTGGAAGACCAACCCCATCTCCACAACCTTCACATAAACACCATCACTAAGTCATTACTTGCACCAAATAAGTTCCCCCACTGTGGCACAATCCAACCTTCACTCTACAAAATAAACCACTGACATTTCTGCATGAGAACCAAAGGGAATCACACACCTCTACCACTTACTTCACAACAATCAGTTCAGTTATTCCAATCTACGGGGTTGGCAGACATCAGTTTATTCAACATCCACAGCTAAAACTAAGAATCAAAGAAAAAGTTAACTGGAACAATAAACCACTACAGCCATCCCAGTTAGAACTCATGCAAATCAACAGTGCTAAGAAACTAACATCCAGTATTCACTCATGTCCACCTTAATTGGAATTCAACCTCTGTTTTTCCCTACTGTCTTAAAAAAGGACAAAAACAGTATGGGTACCATCAAAGTGCTGTGGTATCAGAAACATGAACCCACCTGTAATTGAAGGAGTGCCTCACTACTCCCTCTTGTGGTTGCACATTTGTAATAGAAACACTATGATGAGGATTTAAGGTCATATTTGACAGTAGAAATGGAACATATAGAACCTTTATAAAACTGTGTTTCAACAGTGGAGGAAGTGCAAATGTAGCTCTGTGGTGGTACCACCATTAGATGAGTCACAGCAACCACTCACGGAACCTGTTGTATATGAACAGAGGAACCGTACTCCCAAGACTAAACACTGAACATGTCCACAATGATTCTGTCCAATCAGTCATGTGGACGTGTAACCTGGTGTTTAGGTTGAAGGCTTTTTTTTCCACAGATAATCGTGTTTTAACACATTTACAGGAGAACCCGTGGCACTACAGAGGCTGAACTCGTCTTCAACTCCTCCTGTTTGGTGTAAACTCTGAAAACTAACTCTTACCGCTTCTCCTTCTTTTCCAGCGAAATGAGCGAAACCAAGAGTATGACCTGTTTGTCCTGAAGATCCAGCGGTTGGAAAAGCTGTGTCGAGCCCTTCAGGACGAGAGGAAGGTCCTCTACGACAAGATCAAAGACGTCCGCCTAACCAGCGCCAACAACCGTTCCAAGCCAGAAGGCCTCTCTGATCCAGACGGCCTCCCTGACAAACCCTACACCCTGACTGAGGAGGAGTTCCAGGAACTGGAACAGCTGCAGAAGGAGGACCCGGTCCTCACTCAGGACATGGCTCGTCTGAAGGAGGAACAGGCCAAGCTGCAGAAGTTCGCTGCTGCACTGCTGGACAGTCCTGCTGAAGACAAAGAGGATGACAACCAGGAAAGTTTAGACCTGGAAGAAGATGTAGTGGCCTCTGCTTTTGCCAAGTTTACAACCAAAGCTCAGGGCAAAGAGGTTTCTGAGCAGAAGGATCTAAAATCAGAGCGGTCAGAACTCGGGATCCACCAGGAAGTGAAGGCTGTGAAGACGGTGTCCTTCTCAGAAACACTGACCACCATTGAAATCCCAGCAGTGGAAGAACCAAAACCAGAAGCAGAGAAGGTGGAAACACAGGTTGAGGTCAGAGAAGACCAACCAGTTGAACCAGAAACAGAAAAACCTGAGGTGGAAAAAGCTCAAACACAGATCCAAACCAAAGACAACCCAGAACCAGAGCTAAAGATCCAGCAGAATCATGTGGTAACATCAGAACCTAAGAACATCAGCACTGATCAATCAACAATTCCAAAAACGGAGACTGCTGAGGCCAAACCAGTGGTTCCAGTTATAGATGAGAAGACAGAACCAGTACAGAAACCAGAAGAAGCAGCTCCAGAGTCTGAAAACACACCGAAAACCACTGACACCTCCAAGAAGCAAACACCAAAGAAGAAGAAGAAGAGGACGAGCAGAGTCTGAAAGCACCCTGAAAACCACGACACCTCCAAGAAGCAAAGAGCAAGAAGAAGAACCTGGAATGCCACCTGAACCTGTTGACGTGAGCGAGTGCATCCTTTGTAAACTTGAACCTCTTTAGTTTGTCCACCAGGTGGAGCTGAAATGTCGTCTCTGTCCTCATGTGGTCCAGTATCACCCGATGAGGATGGACGAATAAACGACTGTATTTTCGCAGTTTAATGAGTGGCTTGGATTGAAACACAATGAAAATACAAAACAAACCAATATGAATAAAGAGTTTTGGACTGTTGTTTGTGTTTGACTTCAGTTTGTGTCACTGTAACATTCTCTTGTTGACTCTTGTTTTCTTCCTTTTTCTGTACAATATTGAATATAGCTCTGTGGATAGCTTCACCTGCTGGTGACACCTGGGCCCAATCCCAGTTCACCCCTTGGCCCTACTCCTTACCCCTCTGCTTTGCCCCCCCTTACTACTCTCCCTCTGCCCTACCCCTTGGCTCTCCCCCTCTCCCTTCCTCCTTGGTCCTCCTCCTTACCCCTCTGTCTCCCCCCCGGCTCTCCTCCTTCCTCTTCTTCTTATGGCAATGACTCCTACCCCTCCATTTGTAGTGTGGTCCTGGAACATCTCCGTTAGGATGGGTCAAACAGCTCACCCCCTTAGGCCTGCCCCTCTGACTTATCAAGAATCAGGACGCCAACGTGACCACAGGTGAAGGTCAGAACATAGATGGACCAGTAAATCTAGAACTTCTCCTTTGGTCTTAGGTTCCTATGAACCCCAACGAACCGGTTTAGCATCCTTATCACTGCAGACTCTGCCCCAATCCACCTGTCAACCTCCTGCTCCATCCTACCCTCACTCCTGTACAAGATCCAGAGATACTTAAACTACTCCCCTGGTAGCACTAAGCCATTAGCTGAAGGTGGAGGAGGTCTACAGGACGTGACTGGGGGTCTCTGGAAGTAGCTGACTGGTACCGGTGGGTGTAGCACGACGTGGCTATAGTGGTCACTGAGGCAAAGACTTGAGTGTTAGAGTTTGGTGAGACCATGGAGGAAGACCATTGATTGGCTCCCAAGAGATTCTGGCAAAGTGGTGGAGTTCAGTGGAGGCAGGATCTGGTCTTTGCTTTTTGCAGATGATGTGGTTGTTTTAGCTTCATCGAGCAGCGATCTCCAGCTCTGGGGTGGTTCACAGCTGAGTGTGAAGAGGAGTTTAAGAATATCAGGAGGAGGAGTTTAAGAATGTTAGGATCTGGTTCACCAGTGAGGGTGCAAGCAAAGTGTGTCTTCAAAGATCTCATAAAGTTCAGGTGAAGCACTTGTTTGTAATGTTTACATTAAATGATCCAAAAAAGGAGACTAAAGACAAACACAGAGGTGAAGCTATTTTTTCCATTGTCAATCAAATGGAGTCACACAATGAATACAGTGAAGTAGAAAAGAACGTTTTATTGATACAAGCATCTTTGAATTTTAACAAAGCAGAAAAATATGAAAACATAAAAAACCCAACAAAACCAGTCAAATAGTGTCCAACAAACGCAGGCGAAGACCTATTAGAAGCTCTGAGGCCCTGGATCATCTGCATCATCTTCATCATCTCACCTGGACCATGCAGATGAAAACATCCATGTGTGTAGTGTCTGTTTCCCATAATGCTCTTGGTGCTTCCGTTGCACCTCATCATCACGACAATCAGAGCCTTATTTGAACCATGATGTCTGTCCCATGGATTGGACAGTATGAAGCTCCGCCCCTGGCTGGTAGCCAAGGAACTCATGGATCTGAAGATGCTGTAAACGAGACCAATATCAGCCTGAACCAGGGTGAGGGTTGGGTGGGGGGTTAGAGTTAATGAAATGAACTGTGGTGGTGGGGGAGACTGTTCACCTGTGCTTGTCTTTGTCTTTATTCGACTCTCTGACAGCGTTACAAACAAACCGCTCTTCTCTACAGGGTCAGAGGTCATGAGGGCGTCACCTGAGCCCACCTCACAGGTCAGGACCATGATGGGACCCTTCCCCGCCTTCAGGTGGATCTGGATTCTGTCCTACAGCAGCAGACACACAAAGTCCAATCAGTCTGTTACCACGGTAACCAAGCCTGTCCACCTGATCCAACACTAATATATGAGCCTTGAATCTGTGTCCACATGACCCCACCCCAGAGAGACAAAGAGAGAGAGCGAGAGAGAGAGAGAGAGACAAACAGGCAGTTTTCAGTTTCTACATGAATAAAGCTGTGACTGATTTGTAAAAGTGATAGAACTGAACCTGATTTGGTTTGTGGAGACTTACATCACTGTGCTTGTTTGTTTGTTTACCTCTGTAGGTGCAGGAACCTCCAGCTTTGTTTCCTCTGGCGCTTTGACAGCAATGACCGTCTGCTCCTGGAAGGTTCTGAGTCGCCGGACGTCATCATTAGTCACATACGCCAACGTAAACGGAGTTAAAGACCAATGTCACGGTGTGAATGGCTGGTACTGAACCCCAACCCCATCCCTATGGTTGGGGTTAGGACTAGGGTTAAGGTTAATCTGGTCGTTGTGAAAGGATATGCAGCATTTTCCACATTATCAGTCATGTCAAAGAGCTGCTGAGCACAGCTTTTGATGAGTCCGTCCAATGTGTCCTCCACCAGCTTCAGGTTGTCCAGCTCCGTCTGAAAGTTCTGCTGGTTCGTCCACAGGAGAGATGAGATGGGACACTTCCCTCTGCCAACAGGACAGTGGAACCACAGGACGAATGAAAACAAAAGAACAACAACATGGAAGGAGGCGATACATACTAACCCTGTGATTATCCTACAAAACAATAAAAACCTCCAGGAAGAGGTCAGTCAGCTTGAATGTGTCCAATCAGTAGTTTTTACAGGTTTGTGGGCAGATAAAAAAAAAAAAGTTTACATTAATATAGATCCTACACATGACTTTTCAGACTGGTGAAATAATTTCCTATAAGTAACCGTACAATAGTGACTTAAGTTCATTAACCCCTTAACGCCTGAATCGATTTCCAATTGTGGAAAAAAAAAGTTTTTGACTTGTGTGTGTTTTTTTCCCCGAGTAGATAGTATTTTGGTTGCATTTTGGAGCGGGGGGCTTTGATGCGAATTTGCAAAAATTGGCATCAAGGGATTCAATTATTTTTACATTCAGTTCAAATACTCAGATAAACAACAACAACAACAACAACAACAACAACAACAACAATAACAATAACAATAATAATAATAATAATAATAATAACAGTACTTTTCCAGTCACCCAAAGCACTTTATATTATTGCTTCACTCTCACATTCCCCCTCTGGTGGTGGTAAACTGTATCTGTATCCCAGGGCAGAATGACGGAAGCGTGGCTGCCAATTTGTGCCTATGGCCCCTCCCACCATCACCACTACCCCCCAGCATTCATACACATTTGACCCGCTCTACCTCCTGATCCACGGCCGCCCCAAACTATGAAGGTAATTAACTGTTTTCTGAATATATTGACGACATTTGACCAGAATCTTAGTCTCAGTGGTCGATGTAAACATTAAACACTGACTTCATTTCATGACTTTTCTGTGTGCGTGTGAGTGTGTGTGTGGAGGGGAGGGGGGGTTTCTTGATGGTCTGAATCTGATGGACTCACATCCACTCCACCATGTTGGCCGACTGCTTCTGGATGAGGTTGATGCCGTCTAAGACATTGGTGATGTCATAGAGTCGACGCTTGCGGGTCTTCAAGCTGGTGACTACCTGTCGAAGGTCTAGAGTCCGATCGGGCGCCGCCAGCAGCAGCTCCAGGAACCGGCGAGTCAGCACCCCCAGGGACACATCTGAAGGCAACACCGCAATGACATGACAACATACCACAGCAACGCAACATACCTTCAGCTCAGTCACATATCCAAACACCACAAACCTGAACTGTTTCTGCTGAAAGTCAAGGAAAATGCATCACCTTAAGATTGAATGTTTTATTGGACATGGTCTCAACTAAATAAACAGCTCCAGTGTCCCTGTACGTCAGCAGTCCTCCAGTTAAAAGTGTGAGGTCATCCTGTTCTATGCGGATCAATCCCCACTTGAATCAGTGAGGTTGTCCTGTTCTGTCTGTAGGTTCTCTCTCTATACTCCAGTCCTGTGTTCTGGATGTAGTAGAAGTGGGTGGTACTTTCACAGGAGGAGAACTCTCATTACTTGTACTGTAGATATTATCCAGAGGAACCGACATAAAAAATTGAAATCAATCCAACCAGGAGTTTTGGAGAAGATGTTTGAAGAAATTGCTAATGATGAAGATGACAATGGACACAGGAAGTGATGTCATAAATTACAAAGGTGATGACCAGTCCTTAATTTGACCCAAAAACTAACGTGAGCATTGTGTTTGAGTTTTGATGAATGCACAATCATTAATGAGCACAGCTGAATGTCAACTTTTACAATGTTCATGATGTTTTGTCAGTGTCTGTCATTTCAACAAATCTTTTCCATGTTTCCATTTGACTTCAGCAAATTCTTTCAGTTTCTGAATATCCATATTGAAGCCACACACCATGTCTGTACAGGCCTTTGGGCTGGATCCAGGCTTTCTGCTGCGTCCCACTGAAAAACACAAACATTACTCAACTGTTTCAACACTTGTCACATGTGATTTGTAGCGTCACACAGGGGCAGCGTTTCCATGGGAACAGATGGGTTTGTTACCTGGACTTCTCGGCCTCTAGGGGATTTTCTGAAGCTCGTACTGGATCCTATAAAACAGAGATGACATAGACAAGGCTTCTCCAGACTATGGTCCACTTCAAGTGGAAAGAGTCATGACAGAAATTTACATATGATTTGGAGACAGAAATAAAGCCAAACTCATAGGATTTACATTGTATTAGTTTTACGTTCAGGACAGAAACAGAGTGTTTGTACTTTGTCCACCTCTATCTTTCACTGGCAGATGGAGGTGTCACCGTTACAATACGTTTTACCAAAAGAAGGCGCTCTGACCTGTGGACGGACTTCAGCTACAGCCTGTGGAGTCGTTGACAGAGGCTGAGCAGCATCAGCTTGTCCTACATCATCTTCATCTTCATCTTCATCTTCGTCACAGCCAACAGGGGCCCACTGCTCCAGCTCCTCAGATGACTCCACCTCCCAAGCACTGGTCAGACCCAGGGGCCCATCCAAGTATGGGGGCATGATGGGAATGGCGTCACTGTTGACACCAGCAATGGAGACATCCTCTGGCAGGAAGTGATCTTCACAAATCATGTGGAGATCCGTCGATTCCTGTTTGTCAGTTTCCCTCAAAGCTGCGAGCCACACCTGAACACAGACGTCAATGTTAAACTCTGGTTCTGGACCTGGATCTGAATCCTTACCTGGAACTGGCTCTACACTGGTCTGAGCTTTGACCTTGGACTAAAGGAACATGCATGATTTAAAGTATGTGTATGTATCCATTCCAGCCCCCATCAACCATCCAAAAAACAAACTATGATGCACCTAAACCCACCCATAAAACACCCAAAAAACCAACCACGATGTACCCAAAACTCACCCATCAACCAGCCAAACAACTAACCATGATGCATCCATAAACCACCCAAACCCACCCATAAATCCAGGCCATATATTTGACACCCCTGTAAAATGTGATCAGAGGGTTTAATGGACATGAATGAACTTAGTAACTGCCCATCTGTGTGTAAACACAAGTTTGTAACTCCATATTTAACACCATATTTCTGTTTTATTTATGCTATAAAAGACCAAAAAATCTAAGACAATTCAATTAAATGTGTATTTTATTTTATATAAAGCTTCAAGTTTGAATTATTTTCTGCTTTAATTACTATTACTATAAAGTGAATATCTGTAGATTTCAGGACAAATCCAGGCAATAATTTCATTTTATGAATCAGACATGAATGAATTAAGAAAAACTTAGTGAACAATGAAAATCAAATTGAGTTCAAACCTTTGTACAAGCAGTTTACTTGGTTAAAATCCTTTCAAGCAGGGGTGTCAAACTCATTTTAGTTCAGGGACCACATTCAACCTAATTTGATCTGAGGTGGGCCGAGCCAGTGAAATAACAACATAATAATATATAAATAATATCAACTCCAAAGTTTTCTCTATGTTTTAGAGCAAAAAAGTAAAATTAAACAATGAAAATGTTTACATCTACAAACTATCCTTTCAAACAATGTGAATAACATGATCCAACTGAAAAATAAGAGTAATTTTAACAGTATTCTGCTTCAGTTTATCATTTCCACATGTTCTTTATAACTTACAGACACAGTGGATCTGCAAAATATTTAGTAACAGGAAGACTATTGTCAAATTGCACTTACTTTTCTGAAGACATTCCAGGTTCTTCATATTTGTTCAGATTTACATTTTTTTGTGAAATTATACTTTTAATGTCAATATGTGAAAATATTCACTTTTACAAGAGAAAAATGTGGAGCTGTGAGTATTTACAGGTTATGTTAGTATTTGTTAGAGATTACTGAACTGACCCACTTGAGATTGAATTGGTCTGAATGTGGAATCTGAACTGAAATGATTGTTAATATCTTAACATCTATTTTTGCATCTCACAAATTCATCCCAAGGGCCGGACTGGGCCCTTTGGCGGGCCAGATATGGTCCCCGGACCACATGTTAGACACCTGTGCTTTAAAGTATACAGACCAGTTAAAGTCCTTAACTAAGTCCTGTTTGAATAAAACCATTTTTGTCTAGATTCATGAACAGTATTTAGTACAGCCTCTGGTAAATTCTTATGAATCTGTGAATAAAGACTTAAATACCCACTCTTTCTGTGTCTTTATCCTTTGTAACTAATTAGTTAGTTCAGGTTACTTAGTTACTAGTTCACTGTTCATGATCTACACATGAGCTGAACTGGTTCAACAGCATAAAAAACGGATTAAAGAGTCTGGACCCGCACCTTGACCCGGGCAGGGTCTTTGGGGAAGGGGAAGAACCTCTTCGGGGGTCGGTTCAGGAGGCTCCGGTGGCCGCGGCTGCTGCTCCGTGGTCCGCTTCCCCCGCCCCGGGGACCTCCACCCTGGCGGTTCGGACACCCGGACACGACGCACTTCACCATGGTCCTAAACGGGCTCCGCGGTCGAACGAGGCCCGGTTCTGACCTGGGAATATTCACAAAACCCGCTCCTGAGTCGCTGTTTGTTTATGTCGTATTCAAAACCCGGAAGTAATAAATGTGTGACCCGGAAGCACAAGGATGGAGGGAAACTAAAGAGCATGGCGAAGAGGGGCAGTGGGCGGGATTTGGCGCCTCCTACAGTTTACTCCGCATATATACAGTTAAATAATAACAACAACAACAACAACAACAACAACAACAACAACAACAATAATAATAATAATAATAATAATAATAATAA
>JAQQZY010000017.1:27838247-27854493 GCA_030068375.1 Ostorhinchus rueppellii | reverse complement strand
TATCTGCACCAAAGGTGGACACACTAAATATGGACATTTATGGGGATTATTTGTCAACAAGGACTGTTTTGTTATTCACATTGGTCATCTTCTTAACCCTTTCATGCATGAATTATGAGAACCTTAATCAAGATTTTTTTTTTCTCCTAATTGTTTTTATTCATTTTTAGGCATTAAAAAAATGTGATTGAATATTTTTTATGAAGCTGTTTTTCATAGAGTTGCAAAAATGTCCATTAAGAAAAGATGCATGTATTTACTGATACACCATGTGAAAACTATGAAATAAAAAACATTGAATTTGATGTTTTCCCACATTTTAACATACTCTAATATTAGTTGTGACTCACTTAATAGAGATAAAAAAAAAAAACTAAAAAAAAAACCCAAAAGTTTTTGTTTTAATTACTGTTGAATAACAACAACAAGCAATTGATTTTCACAAAAATGTATGATCAAGTTTATCCAGAGCAAAGTTACAGTGATGTTATCAGTGTCAGTGTATGTGATGATGCATAAGTGTCCACTGTGTTGGCTGAGATAAAACGATAACAACTGAATCCATGAATATACAAGAGAACTGTAGAATAAATGTCCACTGTAGTGACCAGTATGTATGAAAGGGTTAATGAATAACAATGAAATTGTTCATTTGATACAAGTTTTTGATAAATGATGAAGTTTTTTGTTTTCTTGTTTTCATGACAGGTGGAAGAATACATCTTTTTAACCCCTTGACACCTGAATTTATTCCCAATTATGGAAAAAAAAAATTTCACTTGTGTTTTTGCTTTCAAGTAGATAGTATTTTGGTTGCATTTTGGAGCGGAGGCGGTTTGATGTGAATTTGCGACAATCGGCGTCAAGGGGTTAACCGCTAAACCAAATTCACCACGTCCAGTATGTGCTTTAATGCACATTGCACTTAGATTTGATCTTTTAAATTTTTATACATTTTAATGTTGCTGTTTTAGGTGTTTTTATTCTGTGTGTTCTTTTATCTCTTTATTTATTCTTACTGACACTGTCTGAGCCATTCATCCACGTTTCATTTAATATATGAATGAACGGTGCATTTATGGAATGGCAATAAAGTCTAAGTCCAATAAAACTGCCTCTTGCAAGCGCAAAAACTTTTCATCGAAAAACAAGAGTTTTGGCAAAATTGTGGTTTCTCCATCAGGCACATTTTTATGCTTATGGTATATTTGTGCAATTTGAGGGTGAACGGAAAAGGGCCTAGTGAAGGAGTCGCAGAAACGTCGCTCTGCAGATGGAGTGTCTGTCCGTCTGTCTGTACAAAGTGTTGACAGGGTGACAATAAGTGCTTATGTTCTCCATTGGAAAAAAGACAGGCACATGCAAATACTATCAAAAAGGAGGAAATGTTGAGAGGAGAGCGGCCTAAGGAGGTGCACTAGGTTTCATATAGTAGGCGTGTACTAATGTGTGTCCGTCATATCTACACAAACAGGAGCGCCGTCGGCCTTCAAACTTTCATAGCACTGCCATAACTTTAGTGTCTAAAGCAAGACATTAAAAAACATTAAATACTTTATTTACCACTAAATATCTGAGCAACAACAGTGCATTAAAAGACAATTATCGTATTCATATCTCAATGTGAAATCCTTAAAATGTGTTTTTATGTACAGCATTTCAAAACATAGTCAACTGCATGAGGACAATATCTATCAGGATTGTTTGCAGTCTTTAGAAGTGGGACACAATAAACTCAAATGAGATATATCTATATATGTATAGCTGCATATAGATATATAGATATATGTACATACTAGCTGCTACCTACCACATTGTGTACATAACAATATGCTACATAGTAATGGGGTAGAGACGAGGAGCGAAGAAAAACAACAGGATCTAAAGACCTGAAGAGGTAAGACAGAAGGTACAAACGAAAAAGACAAATCCTCAACAAATTCCCATGACATTGTTTGAAGATGACGACTAAAAAAAAGGCACCATCCACACAAATAAAGACGTGGATCATCGTTTTCATTCCTGTACAAACAGAGACACTGTGGACATCGAGCTGAAAGAAACCAGAGAAGCCAGTGTGTCGCCTTCGTTCTGCTGTACACCGAGAACACATTCAGCTTCCAGACACCGATTCATGTACAGAGATGGAAGAAGAGTAAGACACAGCCACAAACATGGTCTAGTGATGCTGGGTTTGTCTGACAGAGGTCCCTTTTCTATAGCTACTATAGTTAAGGCAGAGGAAAGTTCAGAAAAATGGGTATTATTCATAGATGTATGGAAATAATAAATATGATTGTATACTATCCATATATATATGCACTTCTTTACAATATTTTACTTAGAGTACATTTTAAAAACGTGAAAAAAAAGGACATGATTGAGCGCCGTCTTGTACTGAATATTACAGAAGGAATGAGCACATATCACCCATAAAAATATAGGAAACCTGTCAACTACAAAACCAAAGCACTATGCAGGTGAAAGCTTTATTCTGGGGTTTTTGCATAGGAGTTGTTTGACAGTAATTTGTCTGGCGCTCAATAATACTTCTGACACCTCGCTTATTTTATGTAGAGAGAAATTTACAACAAAGTGTCTCAATGTGTCCTCACTGCTACTCAGTTTGACTTTAAATACACATATACTACTACTAATAATAATAATCAGAATGGGAGGAGAAAACCGTTAAATAGCTGCTGGTTTTAATCCCCGTTTTATCTAAATGAACAGGCTGCGTCCACCTGGGTCTGTGTGTCAGACTGTCAGAACACAAGAGGAGAAAAAAAGGAAGGATGAAGCAAAAAAGAAAGAAAAGATGAAGCCAAAATAGGGAAAAAAAGAAAACATGAAACAAAAAAGAAAAGAAAGCAAAAAAGAAAAAAAAAGATGAAGCAAAAAAGAAAACATGAAACAAAAATGTTTAAAAAAAATGAAGCAAAAAAGAAAAAAAAGATGAAACAAAAAAAGATGAAGCAAACACCTAACGCCACCAGCAGGATGCACAGCTTTTTTTTTTTTATCACCTGAAGTCTTTAAAGCTGCACTAATCAACATTTTCAGATGAACAACCCTTCAAATAGGTGTAACATGATACCTCTGTTTTGTTTTTTCTTTTAGTTCTTTCAGTTTGAATACCAAGGTGCTTTATCTTTAATATTCAGACCAAAGATAAAACACTAAACACAAACTGTCCTGCAGGCAGACAAATACGTCAATTAGAAAACAGTGAATACAGCTAACAGGATTTAGCTCTGAGCTTCATTAGCATCAAAACAGCTAAAGAAGCTAACCTTGCTAACGCTAAATGGTTGGTATGCTAACTGTATGAATACATGATGCTTTGTAGGATGTTAGTAAAATGAGCTAACAGACCATAAAACAACACTTATTGTAAAACTATCTACTATACATTACATTACATTTTTTTCATTTTTGGTGTCACTAGTCTTCATTAATTGTAAATTTATAGAAAACTGTAAAATCAGCTCCACAGAACAATGAGCTGGTGAAGCAGCTGTCGCTAACTCGTACTTTATATTAAGTGTAATGATACAGTTTCCTTGGATTTTAGTGAGACTCAATTTAGTGAACCTGGAACTTTTATTATATCAGATATTCTTAATATTTGTTTTTTAACAGTAGTCTCCATAGCTCTAAGCTTATTAAAGAAAAAAGAAAAAAAGAAAAGAAAAAGAGAGTCCAGTAGCTAACACAAGTGAAGTCTCTTTGCTAGCTATCTATGCTACTTTGCTAGCTTTCAGTAACTACAAACTTTTAAAACTATCTACTGGATGTAAACTGGATCATCTTTTTGGTGCATAAACACTATTCTCCTTTAACTCTAAAGCTGGTTGCTAAGTAGTTCAGAGAAACAGATGCTAGACATGAAATAAATGACCACATATATTAAGTTTGTAGTTCATACGAAATATAGATTAAAGGCTAAAAGGACATTTTACAATATCATTAGTTAATGAGTGGATTAAAAAGAAACCAAATTCCAATGTGCTGCATTTTCACTGTAGCTAAAAAGTTCAACATTTAGCTCTTTTACTTCCAATAGTAAATACCAATAGCTTAAGTGGGTGTAAATGTACGTACACGTGTGGATAATAAACACAAGGAATGTTTGGATTTTTCTACGACTAAACTCTTCAATAAGACAGAAAATAAATAATACATTGGAGGTGAATCCTTCCTCCTCTAATCGACCCCATGGGACTGAACGGTGCTCAGTGGTGAAAAACTCGTAATATTTGGATCCTGTTTGAGTTGTGCTGTCAACTAAACATATTTTGTTTGCCAAAATATTTTTAAAAATACATCAATAAAGTCACAGTTTGTGGTAAAAAAAAAAAACAAAAGTAATGTTCAGTTTTGTGTGAAACAGCTGAGTAGACATGTGATCCATGCCACCAAAGCCCCAAATTACATTCATGTTGCTTTATGGATCTATAAGCTCATAGTATACTTCAAATACGCCTAGTAAAACCTATATGTATGTTACTCATGTGTAGTCCATCACATCAGGATGGCAGACACTGGGGTTCACCTCACTGTTCAACAGGAAGGTGAAAATGTATTAAAAAGGTGAAAATTCTGCTTATGTTGAACATCTTGAGACTCTGAACACATTGTGGACCCAGTTCCCATGACGTCACCTCCACGACTTTCATTTAATACATTTTCACACTGATACTTCCACAGTTTTACAACAAACTGTGACTGATATAAAATGATCTCATCATATTTGAAAATGACAGCACCATTTCAATGGGATCAAAAAATTACATGTTTCTCACCGTTAACTCTAAAACAGTGTCGTCGTCCCCCCAAACTAAAATCCCATGCGGTCCCAGAGGAAGGGCCCAGACTTCAGAGAACTTTGGGTCATTATGAAAATAAATCATTTGTGTGTTATAGCTTGTTCCACTTTGAAAAATCTTAAATATTAATTAATGCAGCTTTAAACATGTCCAGTATTCAGCATCCAAGTTTCTTACAGATACCCCCCCAAAAACAAAACAAAACAAACAAACAAAAAACGCTGTAATTTTAGAATGTCTTTCAAGATTGAAAAAAGAAGTGAAGTCAGGATGTAAATGAATCCTGCCACGTTTTCAACATTTGCTTCAAATCTCACGTTAAACTTCACTTTTAAACCTTGGAGACAGACGTAAGCAGAACTGAGACCATTACAGTGGAAGTGGAAACCTGACAGGAAGGGCAGAGCACATGGAAAACACAAAATATTCACATCCATACTGAAACTGGGACAAAACACACTAACTTTGTGCATTTAAGGATCAATGCATGATGTGGAAACACTCAAAGATCAGAGGAATAAACAGTACTTAGTTACTGACAATGAAGCAGGAGGCTGCGTCCAGCACAAACACAACACTTTTGTCCTAAAACACTCATGACTTGCATGTTTTGGTGAGAATTTGCTTGAAATCTTGCAACAATAACATACTTGTATAGTACAGTTTGGAGAACAGAGGTCCAGTTCTGTTTTCAGCCACAAGGTGTCAGTGTTTCCCCACAGGTCACACATCTGCCCCATTTAGTTACAGTTACAATTACAGTTACAGTTACCAGGTGCTTCCTTTACTACAGCCTCAGTGATGGATGAGAGCCATGTGACCGAGCAGTGGCCTCAGTGGGGGTGGGGTAGAAGCCCACTCTGAGCTCTGAATCTCATCTGTACTATCTTAAGACATGGGTGTCCAACAAAACTGCCCCCGAAAGGGTCCAGTCCAACCCATGGGATGAATTTGTGAAATGCAAAAATTACACTTAAGGCATCAACAATCATTTGAATTATTTTAAATTAACCTATAAATAATTCACATCATTCACATCATCAAAATAAAAGTAAAATTACATGAAAATGTTTATCATAACAAACTATCCTTTCACAAAAAATGTGAATAACCTCAACAAATATGACAAACCTGAAATGTCTTAAGATAAACTTTTGTGTATAAACTGTAAAATGCACACATGCAAATGACAAACTGAGGCATAACATGGTTGAAATTGCACTTGTTTTCAATCAGTTTCACATTGTTCGTGTTATTCACATTTTTTAAGGATAGTTTGTAGCTGTTTTTCACTGTAAAACCAGAGAAATGTTTGGACAAATGTTTCTTATTGTCCTGGTCGGACCCACTTCAGATCATATTGGGCTGAATGTAGGACCTGAACTGAAATGAGTCGGAGCCTCCAGTTTGAATCAGTATTTACTCCAGTCAGAGGTAGGAACGAACGCACCACAAATACTTCATTCTTCTACTTCAGTACAGATTTCAGACATTTATACTTTACTAAAAACATCCTACTTTTACATTTTAATACAAATATCTCTGCTTTTTACTCCCTACATTTTAAATAAGGCTTGTTACTTTAGTTTAAAGGCATTTGAAGGGAGTACAGACTATTATTATTATTATTATTATTATTATTATTATTATTATTATTATTCACTCAACAAACATAATATAAAAATGTAAGATGTGAAAACAATAACAAGGCAGAACACAGAAACATCTAATAATGTGTCAGAAACAGATGTGTTCATTATTTTCAGTACTTTTTAGGACTGGATCCTCATTAGAAATGTCCTTCAAACGCCTACTTTGAACTTTTCTCATGCATTTGATAAAAGTAATGAGGCCTTGTTTCTAGGAAGTGGCTTTTATCTTTTTAAAATCTTTGTCTTCTTTTTTGAAAACAATAGTCTTTATCATATACCAGCTGCTTTCACTCACACTACTTCTCAATTTAAGAATACTAGAAGTACATGAGTCTGCTTTAACCCTTTCATTCATACTAGTCACTACAGTGGATAGTTATTCGTCTGCTGTTCTGTTGTATATTCATAGATTTTGTTGTTTTAGTTCCATATCAGCCAAGGCAGTAGGCACCTATGCACCATCCCATAATACACTGACATTCAGACCATTAGTGTAACTTTACTGTTCTAGATAAACCTGACCTGTTGTAACATGTTTGAGTGGAAATCAATTGCTAATGGTTCATTTACCGGGTTTTTAAAGTTTTGTTTTTTCTTTTTGCATATTATCACCAAGAACTGAGTCATAACTAGTATTTGAATATGTTAAACTGTGAGAAAACATCAGACCGTTAAAACCGTTTTAATGTCATAGTTTTCACACAGTTTATCAGTAAATACATGTTTCTTTGCTTCAGCTGAGCGGACATTTTTGCAACTCTATGAAAAATAGGCTCGTAAAAAATTAAAATCTCACTGGGTTTTTTTTTATGCCGAAAGAGGACTAAAAACTCACAGGAAAAAAAATCGGATTATGGTTATTGTAATAAACAGGCCTTTCTAAAATTCTTCCATTTTTCAGTTTGTTTCTGTGTTTGTTTGTTTGTTTACACTTTAGCCGCAAAAATATAGGTTGAATTCAGACCAAATTTGGTTATACATTACCAGTGACCTACAACAACTGTCATTACATTTTGAGAAAAATAGGTCAAAGTTAAAAATTTTAATGAATTTTTTAAAACTTTTTTTCCCTCTCCCTTTTACTTATATATGTATATATGTCTGTAAAAACATATATATTTTTTTAAATTTAGTACAAACTTGGCACAAATATAGAGGTTATTGATATACTGACATCAGCACATGCACAGACATGATGATATCAGCTGGATCGATGTCAAAATAAGCTACAGTATGTGCGAGGGGCGGGGCTTGTTGTGCCTGGCACCACTAGTTATTCTAGTTTTAAGTTGAGGTAAACCATGCTCACCCCACTGGCAGATGTTTCAGGTGTTTCTGTTACATTAGTTTTATATTTGGCATGTTTCTAGTAGCTCTGGTTTTACAGTGGAACCTTTGAAAACATTTCAGAACTTGTGTTTATAAAGACGTCCAATCAGTACCTTTAACTTCTAACAAAAGCTCTTTTCATACCAGTGAATGATGAAAGGGGAAGTGAAGCAGCACCCACCACTGGCTGTAATAAAAAAGGCACCCATTTCCTTTAAATGAATAACACACCCAAACATGAAATGAAGTCACTCTCGGTCACCCCCAGAGTTAGAACAGTGACAAAAAAAACAAACAGTTAAAATCTGCCCAGGCATTGTCCTGCTTTGGGAGCAGCGCTTTTAGCTTTAGCTTAGCACAGTTGCTGTAAACCTACGGTGTCAGTTAGCATGTCCTCCAAAAAAAGTGACTGAGACACCTACATCATGTTTTTCTAAATATATCTTGGGAGCCGTGTGTTCAGAACAAGTACAAATCATAATGCTAAATCGAACAAGGCTATTACCTGGGTAAATATTTACTTGGAACTACGTATATTCGGCCTCATCACAGGCAAAGCACCACTAGATAGACGTTAAATTCTCACGCAGCACTTCAAAACCCAAAATCCATGCCAGTGTATTTACGGAAGTTGTCTGGATGGATTTTAACCCTTTTTTTTCCCACTGTTCTAACTCTGGGGGTGACTGAGACTGACATGTCATGTTTGGGTGTCTTATCCTTTTAAAGCCAATAAAAGAAGGGGGGGGGCAGAGCAGAGGGTGATGTTCAGGTGTTCAGGCCTCAAACCTCCCCCTCTGTTTTTTTTTGTTCCAGCTCTTTGCAGATGGGTTCAGTGGTCAGTGCAGTTCTAAGAAGATAAACATGCATAAAAAACAGACTTTACACGTACACACAGGGCCACGATAAGAATAAAACCTAGAAAACAAACAAAAAAACAATCCCACATCAGGCAGTAACAGTCTGAAGAAGAAGACGAGTGGGGGTGGGTGGCGGTGGAGGGGGGTCCCTACTGTTAGCTGCCCTGTATGTTCAGGAACCTTGAAAAGTCTTGAAGGTTGGGGTCAAGTGTCCATCAGCAGCTCACGATCAACAAAACCCTCTGACGCTGCTGGTCATAAAGAAAGGACAAAAACAAAAGACAAAACAAAAACAAAAAAACAATAAAAAATGTAAAAAGTGTCTTTATGTCCGACAATCAAATGTTTCTAAAGGTAGTGGAGTGATTCAGAATATACAGGACTCATAAAAACACTCGTTTACTCTTTACTTTCCAAATCCAAATCTAGATAAAGAGAGGTCTAAATATAGAAACCCTATAGTAAGAAGATTAAGTTAAATTGCGCATTTAACATTTCCCTGCAATTCCATCAGCTGTGGAGCTGACGATTCCGTGTAGAAACATCGAGTGTGTCTGTTATTTTCTTAAAAGGACAGGGTTCGCTCAAATGTTTCTTCTTTTCTTTGATTATGGAGGCGCTTTGACACTAGAGATGACGGTAAAGGGCTTTTCCTCCACTGGGTTTTAGCTTCTGTATGGAACAATATTTACACTGACATCAACCATCAAGGTAAACTTGAAAACTCTAGCAAACAAAGCGAGGAAAAAACAAAATCAAATAGAAAAAGGTGCTATATAATGTACAGATATATGAACAGAGCTGCGTTTGTAAGTGCCACGGTTCTCAGTCTGACCTTCATTATCTTACATTATTTTCAGTTTTCAAATGTCTCACAGAGCCCGAGGAGGCCCAACAACGCTTGCTTTTTCAGAGATCTTTTGGTTCCTATGTTTCGTTGCCTTCAGGATACGGAGGCTGTCGGGTATAAAGTGGGAGGGGGGAAAGGAGGCGGGGCTGAAAAGGTGGACGGGTTACTCTGGAATGCAAAGAAGAAGGATGTTTTCCGACCGGTACGAAGGTGTGGATGAAACCGAGTGCAAGTGGAGACGTCGGCTGAGGAAGAGGAGGAGGGGGAGGAGGAGGTGTGTGGGGGTGGGCGACCCCTCCCTCTGCTGGTTCCGGAGCCTCAGTAACGGTGGCTCTGGTGAGAATACTGGGAGCTCTGCTGGGACGACGATGAGTATCCCATGGTGCTCTGGGGCTGAGTGGAACCTTGGACGTTGCTTTGGTAACCAAGGCGGGAGCCGGAGTGCTAACGGAAGAACGAGAGAGAGAGAGAGAGAGAGAGAGAAAGAGAGAACAGGAAGGAGAAGAGAGGTGATGCAACTAAATGAACAACAATGAAAGGAGACAGCATGTGCATGAAATGTTTTACGTTTCATATGTGTAGTCTAGAAGAAACATGTATGTGCATATATATGTGTGTGTGTGTGTGTGTGTGTGTGTGTGTGTGTGTGTGTGTGTGTGTGTGTGTAACTTTATTTATTTTCTGACCACTCCCAGCCTGTGTTTTGTTGTTAGTTTTTTTCTATTGTTTGTGTTTCATGTGTGTGTTTAAAAAAAGGGGAAAAAAACACCCAATAAACACATTAAAAAATGTTTTATCTGTTCACTAATAAAACAGCTGATCATTGTCTTGAAGCTTCAGCGTGTAAAGTGTGTGTGTGGCTCAGGTCAGGTGGGTTCCTTGGTGACTTTAACGTCTGTCTTTCTTCTCTACATCCATCATTACAACTTGCGAACTTGTTTCCATGTAGATGACTGTTTTTTTTGTTTGTTTGTTTTTTCTTAGCGCCACTCCAAATGTCTTCGGTGTCTCCCTTCTGCTCTTCTACAGCAGCGACAGTGTCCGACAGGAGCTACTGTCAGTGACCGTCAGGTTTAAATCTACATGACCATAATGTAATTTATAATAGTATGTAATCGTACCAGTAGATAAGAGCCTTCCAGTATTTCCCATTTATTATGACATGGTTCATTAGTAATAATGTGTAAATAATTGTGCTTGTTGTGATCACTCAGATATGTGTATTTGTTTAGATTTTGCATCTGTGTGTATTTTTTGTTTGTTTGGTAAATGAATGACTTCTGCTGATGTTATATCACAGGGACAAAGTTCAGTTCTGTTTGGAAATTCTGGGGAAACATCTTTTCATCAGAGCTCCTCCTTAGTTTTGGTTGGAGGGCGCACACGGTATGGAACACTTACAATTATTATTTATATTCATTTGTATGTGACATTTGTGTGAAATATTGTGTTAATTATGCTTAATACCAACATTTTTGATATTATGGTTTATATTATTTCAGTTTTTCACGGTGGTTTGGCATTTGAAATCAGAGAAAATAAACTAAACAATGTATAGGATAGACAGAACAAATTTCAGTGTAAATTTGAAGATGGATTTTGTTGTGCAGCATTGGGAAGGATGGGTTCGATCTGTGAGGCCTTTAAGACCCGATTTAGCTGAGATGATGCATGAATATGGGCTCAACATCCTCTAAATGAAGGAAATATGTTTTTGTGTTTTTATTTATTTATTTTTATACATTGTTTCTTTAATCTGAAACCCTGAATGTCAAAGAAAAAAATAATAATAATTACCTGCTGTATATGTTTTGTTCTCTACACCCACTCTGGATGTATATAGTTTTGTAGTTTGTGTATCTGTCCGTTGTAAAAAACCTAAATTCTTTCAATAAAAAGAGAATAATAAAAAAAAAAACCCATATAATCATATCATCATGCCATTTAGATTTGGATGTTAAAAAGACAGGAAGTGCATTATGGGTAAGTGTGGAATCTGGTTTTAGACTTTGACCCAAACTAGGACCTTGAAGTTAGGATGTGTCAACCACATCAATCCTAGCAGACAGTGCTCAGGGTTCACAGGTCACATGATGAAGGGGGGATGATTAGAGAGTGTTGCATGATGGGACAGTGCGTGGAACAGGGGTCGATGGGGGTAAAGTAGGACAGTGAGAGTGACGAGTCAGACTGTTTCCTGGTATGTCCACTGGTTTATTTATACATGTGCTGAGGTGTGATGGCTCCCAGCTGCCTCACATGCAGCCTGATGCTATTTTTACTGTTTACTCACATGGATGACTTACAACGTCGCCCCCATGTGGCGCTGCCCACACTTTCCCCAAGTCAGGACAGATCGGAACATTGACACATGCTCTCTGTATCTCTGGCCTGACCTTATCACACTCTCAGAAGCATCACAAGTGTGTGCTGAGCTTCAGATAAAAGTGCAGCCAAAGATACAAGCGACGCCAGAACAGGAAACAACAGCCAGTGGCGACAGCACTGGTCTGAGGTCAGCCCTGTCAGTTGGACCAGGAGGAATGTCAATGCTTATCAGCGAGCTCACAGGCTGCTGTCGTCTTCACTGGTACAAAGATTTATGACTTAGACTTTATGTGTCATTCCAGATTTTACATGAAAAAAAAAAATTTTCAATGCAGTTGGCAGCAGCAAAAACTACAAACAGGCACTATATACACAAGATAATACATAGAAGATAGAATAAATATGGATATAGAAAATAAAAGAACAATGTGTGAGTTTAGCATAGAATTGTTTTGGAGACGTTTAGAATCATATCGTTATTATTGACCCATTTAAGAACAGCCGCTAACTCCTTTTCCTGTACATTTGATTTTTCATTCATATTATGATTAGAATAATACATTGTAGAGTCATCGGCATACACGACAACTGACGATTTATTTAGTGCTTAAGGTAAGTCATTTTTATAAACTGAGAAAAGGAGTGGGCCAAGAGAGCTGCCCTGAGGTACACCACAGTGGATACCAGAGCTTTTAGACAAAAAAAACATTATAGAAGACTCACTGGCTTCAGTCAGTTAAATATTTTATTATGAGGAACAAGGATCTTGTTGGTAACCCATAACATCTGCACCAAAGTCTGAGAAAACAGCCCCTTCTAAGCTGCCATTATCTTTTTTTTTTTTTTTTTTTTTCAGTGTCCTGATTGGGTACAAACTGAATATGTCTGAGTCCATACTAGTCTCAGCTGACTCTGTAATGGAAATGGTTTGTTGAAACATTTGTGACAGTCGACGTTAAGGAATTAAAACAGCTCCTGAGTGTGTAGTTTCAATTCCAAACAGACCCAGTAATGTCCTAAAAGAGCTGAACTCCGTCGTTCCTCAAACTGTATTAACACAACAGTGCAGATGTTGGGACCAGCAGGTACACGTTTGTGACTCACTAAAGCCGGTCCACAGTTCTGTGTGTTCTGACTGACCTGGTACTCAGACTGGAGCACCCCAGTGCCTGAGGAGGCCCCAGAGGGCCCGATGCGAGGTTTTTTGTTGGGAGGCCCCTGGTCCTGGCCGTGTTGTAAACCTCCGCCGGCGGTGGCGCCCGTGGCTCCGGCGGTGCCATTGGTTTGGGCCGAGCTCTGCTGGGACGGCGCCTGCTGGGCTGCTGTCTGCTGCTGGTTCTGGGCCTGAGTCTGGCCCGTCGTCTGCTGGTGCTGCTGGGTCTGGTTCTACAAAGGAAACCCACAAGACATGGTTTATTCCACAGGAGCTGGACAGTGAGAGGAACGGAGACCTGAATGAATGTGGACAGTCATTTGGTTTGTCACTTGTCACAGCATCCTTCTTCCCGTCTGCTCTATTTTTATTCTTTTACTGTGGCTCTGACCCATTTTTCTACTGAGTTGAGATGAGATAAAATGCCCTCAAACTGAAAACATCCATTTATTCTTTTACGGAAACATCAGAAGGAGGAGTAGTTTTTCATCCAGCTTGTTAAACTGAACTGAAACATGACTCTACAACTGACGGAACAAACAAAGGAATGTGAGATCCTCTGCACTGACGCCGGTCTCAAGGGAACTTCATATACAATCTATTACATAAACCTTATGCAACGTATTCTAAAGGAACCCAGTTGATCCGGTCTCAGTGTTAAAAGTGAAGGTGGGGCTGAAATGGTGCTGAGATTTCCCAGATTTTTCAGCTGACGTTCCCCTGGTTGTGTCCTCCGTCAAACCGAGCCAAGGCTCAGATCATATGTTGCTTTCCTCGGCAGCAGCTGTTTGCGACGCAAGAGCTACAGATTCTCAGAAAGTGTTTGATGACGGTCTATCCCTGTCTCAGTGAGCACCCTTTCTTCCGATTACGCAAGAGAGGTCTGATTTTAAAACTCTACAACTGCCAAACTAAGAGCTGAGGGGAGAGGGTTCATTTGGGTGGAATTTGTACCTGCACCACTAGATGGCACCAAGTATCACACACTAAACCTTTCATCTAAACCTTGATTTACAGGAAGTAAGTTTATTGGATTAAGTCTTCCACTGAGCTATTCATTAGACTAGTCTCCAGCCTCTGAACTATAACGGCTGCTTCTATGAAACTGGCCCCTGAACCAGGACAGAGGGGCTAAAAACTCAAACCAGATGTAGACGAATGCTCTGAAGCAGCACTGTGGGTCTATTTTACCAATAAATACTGAGATAAAAGAGAACGTATTTTTCAGATAAAACACATTTTTATTTGACACACTCATACAAAAATCCGCATGTAACTCGGACACCGGGCTTCTATAATGAACGCTCTTTCTTTTTCTTTCAGGTCTTTTTTCCAAATAACCACACTATTACACAAGACAAATCCACAGATGACTCAGTCATATCAGAGTTTTCCCCTGAAATTATGACTAGTCAGTATTCCAGCAATGCACCGATGATTCTGCAACAATCACTACCCCGATGGAACCAAGAGCAACAGGACACCAAAATTACGCACTAATATTTTTGTGAATATCCTCTTAGTCTCTCACATGTACATTTTGGGAATTGAAGAAAACATGCAAGGCAGAGTGTTTCACAAAAATGGCCGCTGTTGCAAAATCACTGACGATTTATTTATGTTTAAATGTTCAGGTTCCGCATGTAACACCAGTGGACACAATGGGTTACACACAAAACCTGGAATGAGACTGAGATTGATGAAAAACCCACATATGGATTAGAAAAATCACTAGGATCAACACTTTTATCACAGAGTCTGTATTTAGAGTGGGGGTGGGCAACCCTGGTCCTCGAGGGCCGGTATCCTGCATGTTTTAGATGTGTCCCTCTTCCAACACACTTGATTCAAATGATAAGCCAATCATGAAGCTCTGCAGAAGCCTGTTAATGACTGTCAGGTGTGCTGGAAGAGGGAAACCTCTAAAACATGTGGAACACCGGCTCTCAAGGACCAGGACCGCCCACCCCTGATATAGAGTCTATAAAAGAGCATCGATAGACATGTTTTCACACCTAATGCACTGACAGCACATTTAATGTCCCAATTTTGACCCCAATATTTTGTTAAAAATTCATTAATTATAGGTTGGTTCAGAGCAAAATGATAATTTTTTTTGCATTTATCTGAGGTCATCATTAGGTACATCCTGGGAGTAAACACGTGGACATTTCTCTTTTATTATTTGGTCTAAAAAGCTGGAAAAGTGTCAGATACTAAAATAAGCCCAGTTTCATGGGAAGTCCGAACTATACAATGACAATGTCAGATATTGACAAAGTTTTGGAATATGAAATAAACCTGACCTCATTAACTCAGTGTTTTTGCCCAGAGGTGCAGCCATGTTAACCCTTCAGCATCCGGCCCATAGAAGTGCTTCATAACCATAGAAAGTGCAGTGGTAATGTCAAAATATTTTTCAAAGTTTGTTTTTAACTTTCTACATTTTTTTTTGTATTTTATCAACTTGAGCCATAAAGAAAAATAACAAATGCTCAATAATTTTCATATTTAAATGCCATGTTTGTAATTTTGTAATAAAAACAACCTATATTTTTAATGCAAAAAATACTCTAGTTCAGTGGTTCTCAAACTTTTTACAGTGGAGTACCCCCTGAAATAGACTTTTTTATCCAAATACCCTTAACTCTCACTTCAGCATTTTTGGTTTTTTAATATATTAAAAATAACAAATTTTTATAAGTACATTTTATGCAAAATATAAACTGAAAAGCACCCTCTTTCATTGATAAGAAAAATAAATCAATTGGTCATTAATGTGAGATGATAAATGTACGTTAAGACATTCTGTCTGTAGGAAACTGGACCAGATTCTTCCAGTATTCAGCTCTGTCTGCACTGATGCAACGATGAGACAAAATGGAGTCCATAAATGGAGGTCAGCCTTATGTTGCACTTGTCTCTGTGAGGACAATGTGCCTCTGGCAAAGTCACACCAAACCCTCCCCGTGGACGATGACACTGAAACCAACAGCTAATGTACAGAGTGGAGGACGCACATTCCAACAGAATGCTCATTTCTAAACCTCAGTCCTAATAGAAAGGATGTTTTTATGAATATGTATTAAAAGATGACCTTGAATGGACGCCGTGTAAACCTGTCCACTCAGCAATTGGATTGGTAAACCCATTAGAAATTATTGATTTTGTCATATCTATGCTGTTCTGTGCTCCTGTCTGCATTCTCTGTCTCCTCCTCTCACCTTTGCCCCAGTTTTCTGTCC